>JAATLQ010020690.1:70361-132562 GCA_013421005.1 Heliconius erato x Heliconius himera | reverse complement strand
TAGGTTATGTTGACATTGAGTATAATATAAAGTATGTATGTATATCTATTTGTGTGTATGTGTATGTATTAGTATGTATGTGTGTATAATTAATTGTCTTATATATTTAAATTTGTATTTTATTATAAATATATATGTATCAATTTATTGCTATATATAGTTAACTACATGTATATGTACATATATATAAAGATATATTTATTTATTTTTATTTTTCTGTTTGTATATTATACATATCTGTAATTTGCCACCTACCTACCTGCTTATAATTATGACAGTTTCTTTTCGCCCTAAAGGTTGTCTGGAAGAGATGGCTACTTAGCCATAAGACCGCCTTTTGTGCATTTTTCTTTTTTTATTATATTTGATGTATGTATCTATTGTGGTGTACAAATAAAGTAATAATAATAATAATACCTACATATAAATATATAAACATACATTAACTGGCTTCCGATGAGACTCCTACTCTAGTGACAATATCGAGCAGCGGGAGCATGAAGCCTTACCCAGCGACTAAGCAATGGGGAGTCCCATCGGTCAGCCAGCGCGCTCAGGATGGAGTTCGATGCTCCGCGCACTCGCGCCCACAGTGAAGCGCACCGCTTTCTAACGATTGCGTGGAAACAGTCGGTACGCGACTCGGCAAACATCGACGACGCGCTACAAAAGCGCGGCAAATCGAACAATATCCTAAAAGCGTTATTATATTGGACGCGCAGTGCTCCGTATGTCCGCCGCGAGAAGTTGACCCACAGACCGCACGTGTAGAATGTTTGACAGTAGGCTTTGAAAAGCATCAGTTTGACCTGTTGGCTACAACGTGCGAATCTGTGAATCAACATGTTACAGCGGACAGACAGCGCCCTACGTTCTCTTTCTATATCCACCGTGTCTGACAAAGTTTCAGTGACCCAGTGGCCCAGATATTTAAATCGGTCAACTCTTTTTAACTGACAGCCCCCTAGATCAACACTTGTAACTGTCCGTTGACTCCTCACGTCCTTCGCCCGAAAAACCATGAACTCACTTTTGGATGCATTATATCTGAGCCCATGAGCCACCGCATACTCTTCACATATGTGAATCAACTTAATCAAAGCGCCGATCGACGGGCTCAGCAGCACCATATCGTCTGCATAGCTACATATATATAAAATATATTTTATTTTTATTGTACCCATGGACAAAAATGATTACAGTATTCGTATTAATTAGTAATACATTTAATTAATCAATGTCAAGCTATTTTAGTGACAGATAAATATATTAAAAATTAGATAACGTCAAAGCAATGAAGACATAGTAGGTATAGAATGGAAGATTTACAAAGATTATCTTCCTAGAATTACTAAGGCGAATTTTCATTCACTTTTAATTAATCACAAATGTTATATCATCGTTATCATCATAATATGAATCCTTAGGTGTCCAATATAGGCCTTCACCTTAGGATCGACGAGAATCAGTCCAGCGCTCCAATGTTAAGTATATAAGTGTGTTCGGATAATTCTGAATTGCGGGTATTTCGTGCTTTGGCAACATAAAATAAAATAAATTAATCAGCTTCACGCTGTATCTCGCACACAGCAGAGTAGTCAGAGGGAACCTAGTGTTAAAACACTTCGTTCCCCTCTTTCTGCTGAATTCTGGAGGCATTGCGTGTTGTGTGGCAGAACTCAACGCTCCATTCACATACATAATGTACTTTACATCATCGTAAATGTAGCTTAGGTATTCACATTCAAATACTACTGTCTTTGATATGTAAGGATAAATAAAGAAAGATCCGCTATTTCGAACTCCCCTTAAGTACTTTACATTTAATTAAAATATATTGTAATAGGTGGTGTAACAACGATCTACATGAGAGCTTTAAGTAACGTAGAGTCGTTCTGCTGCGAGCGCGGCGCCTGGATCCGCGGCGTCGCCACGCTGCCGACCCCCCTCTCGGGCCACGGGGCGGTGACTCTACCGCCCGCTTCCCTCATGTAAAATTATAATTAAAACTTTATATTTTTGGTGTTTTATGTAGAAACATGCCTTATACTTACTACTAGAGAATGCTTATTTATATTGTTTTTTTTTTTTTTTTGTAAATGTTGAAACGTTATTAATTTTTACTTTGTTGTTGTAGAGGAAATTATTTGTGAATTATTATTTATAACTTATATATTGTTTGTATTTTTTGTTAAATCAAAAATATATTTTACCAGATTTGTTGTATTTTTTTTTTATTTTCATTGGCGTATTGTTTTGTGATCATTGCAATCCTTGTGCTAATATTTTGCATAATATAAATTATTAAAATTATTTTAAAATCGGCGTCTATATTTGACGCAGGGGCAAAACTATGTGACTGGGTGCAACACTCTGGGGAATCTAATATGTAGTATTTTAATTTTCTCGTTCTGGTAACGAGTCCAAGAGCGGCGTTGAGTTCCGCCACTCTACATGTATTTCTTTTTGTTTCCGCAACAGCGGGACTGAAGTGTCGTAACTATACGTTCCAAGGTTCCCTCTACTTCATCTGCTATGTTCATATACTGCGCAAAACTATAAAAAAAATTGTCCTGAGTTTTTTAAAATATTTACTATGAATATTTATTATATAAGTACATCTATTTCTTCATAGAAACGGCTGCAACATACCTACTTATGTGTGTTTGTAGTTTTCATATCAAGCTTCAATTCTGTTTCATTTTGATTTAAAATTTGCTACAAATTTATTGTAGAGCAGTGCAAGTCAATAAATAAATCGTAAAAATAGTAGCGATGAAATAATACTTTAAATTAATATTGTTTATTATTTATTCATTTATTTAGAAATGTCATGAAACTATTAAATATACTTAAAATTAATATCACATTATTTGTTTTAAAAAAATAGTTAATTAATCCCAGACTTCTCTGCATATTCCAAGGACGTCTCTTTTGAACCCATCTTGGCAAGGATCGTAGACTTTGAAAAATGATTCTCTGTTTATTGGAACGAATCTGGTGGGTTTCAAGTATATTACTTCCTGGAAAAAGAAGATTATTGTTATTATAATACGCGGTTTAGTTGAGGCCATTGTTGATGGGTGTGGTGGTGGGTTTTAATTTTTCGATTGGTGGATAAAGCACGATATTGGATTCGGCCACTCAACACGCAATGTCTCGACATTGGGCGAAATGATAAGAAAAGGAGGAGGAACGAGTGCCATAACAGTTTAATTCTGACTGATAAGTTAACGGTTTTCTTTCTAGTTGTCATATACATAAATTAAATAAAAATTAAATTAGCTTCACGCTGTATCCCGCACACAGCAGGGTAGGCAGAGGGAACCTAGTGTTAAGACACTCCGTTCCCCACTTTCTGCCGAATTCTGGAGGCATTGCGTGTTGAGTGGCAGAACTCAACGCCGCGCTTAACCTCGACACCAGAGCGAGGAAATGGAAATATAAATTTAAGTAAATATTTCATCTCCTCGAGTGGGATTCGAACCCACAACCAGTCGGTTTTGCAGTCACACCTCGTGCCGCTGCGCCACGACCGGCCTCTATCATATACATATTATACGGATTACATCGAAAAGTAATAAACCTTAGGTTTGATTGACACGATGAATTAATTCTGAAGCTTAGCTTTGCTAGAGCCCTTTCATCTGATACCTCACTTGAACTAGTGGCTTTAATGGCAAATTTTGCTCCTCTTTGAAGGATTTAACCACAAATGTAAAGTTTGTTTTTCCTGAACTAGTACTACCTGTATATGCCAGCTGCCAAATTTCATAATTCTAGGTTCACCAGAAGTGGCCTATGAATTTTGATTCCCTTTATAGTGTCGAAATAGGCATGTTTTGCGATATAAGTGGCCATATCTTTTTTTTTTTTTCAAGTAAATGTAGAAATACGTAAGTAAGTAAAATAAGTATTTTATTACTAAATAATTATCATTAAATATCCATCTTAATTTTTTGTAAATCCCGAAAAAAAAACAATATTTTTTATTAAAACTACATGAAAGTAAAATTTATTTCTTAATGCAATACGAAAAATATTTATGTTTTAATTATGTCTGCATAATTGCAAACAAATACGAACAATCACAACGCAGGAAAGATTTCATAAATATCTTTTCAATAAGATAATTCATATATCGTAAAAAATTTCAATCTTTATATTAATATTTACTTCACCAAGAATTATTTATTATTATATATTAATTATTTACTTACTACTGGATCTTCCTCAATATTAAGATCTTCAAATATAATTTTGTCTTCTATTTCGCTCCCAGGATGTATGTGCCTGCTTTGACACACACTGATGAGGCCGACAAAGACTAAACACACTAGTAGCTTCATATTAACTTCGTTTTTTCCTCTTGCTTTCAATGCACTAATCTTTTAACTGATATGAACGAGGTTGTGCGGTTTTAATATATCAAAACCTTATCAACACCGCGTGTTGTCTACGTCATTCTATATTTACTTGGCGACGCCAAACCGACTCTTGGTGTAATGGGGTAATAATCTCAGAAACTTACTCATTTTGTGACGCACTGCAGAAGGACAGACTGCGGTTTCATAAAGCTTTACACTATTTGGTGAATCATCTGGGTGTTTTTCTTTCCAAAAACATAAATTACCATCTTAGGATTGAAAAAATAGAGGTTAAATAGAATAAAATTGATGTGAATTTTAAACATCACTTACAATAACTATTCGATTTGATAAGAAGCTAGGTGAGGTTGTTTTATAATAGATAGGTCTTTTATCTACTTAATCACTTCATAACAACAATTTTGATTTCTACATAAAATATAGGACTTGAATTCGATTCCTTGAATTTGTTATCTTTTATTTTGTTTTTTTTTATATTTAAAATCATTATACTTATTATTAAAGTGATGCTTATCGTTTAATTATATGCATATTAAAATAATCTATATCTACATATAAATAAAGATATATATATATAAAGCGCCAGTGGTGGCGCAAGAACACAAGTATGTGACTACAAACGCGACAGGGTGTAGATTCGATTCCTACATGAGGAAATATTTAACATTTTCATTTCTTCGATTTGGTGTTGAGGCGAAGCGCGGCATTGAGTTCCGCCAATTAACACGCGATGGCTTCAGTATAGGCAGAAAGTGGCGAACGGAGTGTCTTAACACTAGACTCCCTCAGCCTACTCTGCTACATTTAGTATACAGCGTGAAGATGATAGATAAATAGTATAAATAAAATGATTGCAGGGGACCCCTAAATCAACTATCCATTGTACAAATGTTCGAAGAGAGGACCCTTGAAATAAATTTCCAAAGAGTTTAATTTCGATTTGTTAAATGCATAATAGTATAACATACTTACCATTTTTACCAATACCAATTTTCTCTAAATACGCTAGAAAATATATAGTAGAAACATAATTATTATATTTCTATAATTGTATAATTTTTGAATGACAACCTTATATAACCTCAAATAAATAGCTAGGTATATAATGAATAAACACATTTTACAATCAATTCTTGATAATCTCCACTTTCTGTGTAATCAACAACAACAATATAATGTTTAGTTCTTAGGACGAGTTCCTATCTATTGCGTGGAAAAAAAAACATTTTGTAATATTTCCATCTACTGCCGGTTATTCTACTGTTAAATGCTGTTCCTTGCTTAGGTTCAGTATTTCATATATTAAAATAACCATATATTCCTATATTACAAATACTAAACCAAAATATTGTAAAATACATATTTACACACATCTTAGAAAAACTTAATAAATCAATCTGTTCCATATTTTAGAAGAACTTAATAAATAAAAATAAATAAATTGTTGAAAATTGTGATGATACTATTGATATATTATATTGTATATTAATAACTACTGTGTATTTATTTACTTTTCTCTATTGTTTTTTTTAAGTGGCAGTACATTAATTGTTTTTAGGGTTACCTTTAAAGAAAAAAGAAACCCTTATAAGATCACTTTGTTGTACGTTTGTCCGTCTGTCTGTCTGTCTGTCAAGAGCCTTTATCTCAAGAACGCTTGGAGATATCCAGTTGAAATTCAAATCATATATTCAGATCTACTTCAATCGAGCTCACTTGATTTCCTGAAAAAATCGTATTTCCACTTTTACTTAAAATAAAGATATGGCCGTTTATATCGCACAAAACGCGGTTCGACGCTATGAAGGGATTAAAATTAATAGGGTACTTCCGGTTGACCTAGAATTATGAAATTTGGCAGCTAGCATCTTTAGGTGGAATAACAGTTTAGCCTTAAAAGGAAGCAAAATTTGGTATTAAAGCCGCTAGTTCAAATGAGGTATCAGATGAAAGGGCTCTGGCTAAGCTAGAAAAAGCTCGAGACCCCAAATTTTTGTAGGGAACCCTCAGTTGGCGAACCCAACTCGCGCTTGTCCGGTTTTTAATTCTTAAATTAGATTTACTTAAAATGTAACAATGTATGAGCCGGTGGAAAACTTGATAAAATAAATAAATGACATCATAATTTAATATCTTATAATAGTTGACATAAAGTAAAATTTATGGGAGTATGCATTCATTTAGTAAGAAATTAACTACGAATATAAATAATGTTATATACCTATTGTTTTTTTCTGTGCTATATCTATATATTATAATTTCTTTTTTCTTTTTTACAGTTATTACTTCTAACCAAGTTTTACAATTCTAGGTCAACAGGAATTACGCTGATGTAATATAGGTTGGTAGGTTCAACGTGAAGTTCAAAATACACAGGTAGATCTAAATCTCATTGGAGAATGTTTTTACATTTTTAAGATTAAAATTGCGGAAATAACAAAACAAAAGTTTATTTAAAGTTTATTTAAGCAAAATAAACAGATGACAGGCACATTTAAAACAAACTTCAATATTCGACTTATTTATCTTATTATATGATCAAGTTTCGCCGTAATAATGCCATTGGTCATCGATGTGAAATGATGTTTTATGACGCATTATACACTGTAGATTGTTTCCCAATACCTCCCCGGACGGACAGCTGTCGTTTTCTATATAAATAATAAAAAAATATTTATTATTCTGTTTTATTTTATTATATGTATAATATAATGTTTATATTTTTTATAGGCCACAAATATAAATAAAAAAAAAAAAATAGCTTCACGCTGTATTCCGCACACAGCAGGGTAGGCAGAGAGAACCTAGTGTTAAGACACTCCGTTCCCCACTTTCTGCAGTTGCAGGCATTGCGTGTTGAGTGGCAGAACTCAACGACGCACAAATATAAATTCGTAACAAAATTATTTGGAATTGTGGAATAACAAATATATATACAATTATTAATAATTTTATGAATGCTTTCTTTTATTTATAGAACAAGGATATTATTATTATTTATTTGCAATCGTTTCCTGTTACGTTGAATGTTTATATTTTATTAGGAAAGTGGTGTTATTCGAATTTGAATCGCTTTGTAGGAATTAGCTAACACAGGAAATGATGTAATAACAACAGGTACTTCTGAAGTATTTTATTACTTTGTGCAACATTACACCTTAACTACAAGTAAAGATATTTATTAAATATTATTTAAAGTACAAATTGTACTTCCTTCAAGTTTTTTTTTATTTTACTATTCAGCCTAAAGAAACGATTGAATGAAACATGTTTATTTCAAATGTTATTTTATTTCAAAAAATACTCTTTATGTATGTTTAAGCGTAAAAAAGCGTAATTTATATTTAAGCGTAAAAAAAAAACAAAAAAAATTGACAAATACTGATTACCGCTTTATTTACTAAATTATGAATTTATTTGCTTTGATCAATATGCTTGTCCACTGGCACTACTTCTCGGTTGTAATTTGCCAAATGATCTCTATAAAAATTTTTAGGTGCACATCCAAGCATTATTGGTAGAGCACAATCAGGAGACCCATATGGCAAATAAGCTCTCTCGTAGATCAAAGGCTGGTTGTTATTACGTAAAAATGGTACAGGCATTGTCGGTAAAATATTCTTCATAATAGAGTCACTTTCGAGCTGTTCCCAAAAGTCATCATTTGAACGAAGCACTCTCGGCGTACGAATGTTAGACACTTCATAATTTGGCATCATATCTTGAGGTGATAAGGAGTAATAATACTTCAAATACACTGGTGGAATATACCTTACTGGGTATGGTTGGAACGATGTGAACAATTCAGGATAAATGTATGGATATGATAACTTATTGTAACTTCTTACAATACTATTATCTGGTATTTTTGGAGTGGGTAATGTAAATGGATCTGTATTAAGGTCATAATAATTATATCCTGGAGTATAGGCGTATTGATAAGCAAGATCTTTGTTTGCTATATTGGTCAATGGTGGCTGCAATTCCGGAGATAGCACATCGATGTTGTTTGAGGACGTGAGATCTTTCCAGCTCTTATTTTCGGATACCGGGCATAGCTCAGGAGATGATTTTTTCAGATTATCTGATTCACTGACATCATTTGTATTCTCTGTTTCTACTGAGAATGCTTCGATTATTTTAGTTTTTGGTTTTTCCAAAAGATCAGCTGATGAAGAACATATTAAATAATAAAGCACTTTTAGTATTACGAAGTAACATTGGTTCATCGTGTACACTTTCCTAAGTACGACTAATTCAAATCCTCAAATAAGTATTTAAATTACTACTGTAAGTATTAAAATCCACTATGATCATATTTCATATTGAAACATACATATGTATCACATTACACTTACTTGCATACACTATGAACTTATATTGTCACTGACTATAGACCTTTATTAATTTAGTATATTTAAATAAAATAGGAAGTACGAAATTATAACTATAAAAATCTAAAGATCTTATTAAATATAACTAAGGTAAATATTATGCAAACAAAATTAAATTTTTCAGGGAAGGCACTTCGTTCCCCACTTTCCATCGAACTTTCAAAGCACTGCGTGTTTAGTGGCGGAATTCAACGCCGCGCCTTAAATAATTAAATAGTTCATTGTGCCACGCAGGCCTCGAAAAAATATTCCTTTACATAATAAATAACAACAATTCGCAATGCTTAAAATATTCATTAAAAAATTCTAATACTGGCTTGCTTCTATCAAGAACATGTTATAGAGTTTTATTTTTTTGGTAAAAATGTATGTACAAACTGTCTCACGATTAATGTAGTTTTCTTATATTATAAAAATATTGCAAATCTAAAAGAAACCGAAAAATGAATGTAGTATAATAAAATTACTAATGTACCTTTATTATACTCCATTCACTTTTTTGTGTGTTGTATGGGAGTGTTGTTTGAGGCCTACAGGGGAAATCAAATATTTAATATTTACATTTTCTCGCTCTGGTAACGGAGCAAAGCGCGGCGTTGAGTTTCGCCACTCAACACGCAAAGCAAATTCGGTGAAAAATGGGGAATAGAAGAGTCTTATGTGGATACAGTGTACAAAAAAAAGTATTTACAAGCAGAGATTTTAAAAAACAAAACGACAAAATGTGAGCAATAAAATCACAATATTAAATTCACATCTTCACTTTATTTTCGATTTTTGTGATGTATTTAGTACTAAGCCTTAAATAATAATTAAAAGTCCGTTATCTATGTATATATACTTATATCAAACATTATTTAAAAGTTTGTTCGTTATAACAAAATTTTATTGCTTATTTAAAATCATTTCGGATTTATGGTTAAATGGCGTTCTTTGTATTTTAACTGGTGTCTCGTCTATGCTCTTAGCGTCCCGTTTCATATAGTACATAATATCATCGTCCGATCTGAACGCCGGGAAGGACGGATGGGCCTTTGCTAAACTTCCCGACACCACTGATGGTGAACAACTTAACATTAGCGGTATGCCACATCCTGTGTTTGCAGTTGGAAAGACTCCAACAGCCCCAGGACTCACACCAGCTATTGGTAAACCAGTTCCAAATGCAGTTCTAGACATACCGTGATGATGACCCCTTTGTAACCCATTGTCCCTCATGTTCATTTGACTACTTGGTTGCATGGAGCTATCTAACTCAGACATCTTGTTCTCTCTCATTGAATGCATGTGATCATGGTTTCTAGATGAAAGTGACGATAGATCTTGATTGTTGTCTAATTCAAACTGATTAAACCTGTCCATATATCCATATCCATGTCCATGTTGCTGCATGTACGGTCTGTAGTGATTGTTTTGAAATTCAGGTACATTATTATACAGTTGTGTTAGGTGTGTGTGTTCTTTATCTTCAATATATCCCATTGGCTGCATGTCATAAAGCCGGTGATTATTATTGTAATTGTATTGCTGCCCTGTATATCTGCCTTCATTCATTCGCATATTTGTTTGTTGCTTTATCATATGATCTTCATCATAACGTTCGGCTCCTATTGATGGTTTTGAGAAAGAATTTCTATTTGGTAAATTTGTAGCACTTTTGAAACCAAGTGATGAGTCGTCATCCATTACTTTTCTGTCTTCCGACCATCGGCTAGTTGGAGCTACTTGTAAATTACGATTTTGACTTAAATACTCCTCTATATTTGATTCTTCGGTCATTCTTACGCCTTGTTTTCCATTAAATAACCTTTGGTTAATATTTAAGCCGTTATTGTTAGAAGGCATTATTAAACCTTTATCGTCATGGAAATTTGAAGCAGATTTAAATTCTTGAGGTAAGCCATCACTTTGCTCTTTCATCGGAAACAATGTCGGTCGGTGCGACGGTTTTTGCATGAAATGTAATTCATGTTGATCGACATTTTTAATTGTTTCACGCTCCATACCTAAATCTCCAGTATTTCTCATGCTAAATAAATCTTTATTAATATGAACGTGCTGGTCGCTAAGATTTTTTGTTGTGGGTGTATGTGATTCTTTATTAGCATCAGTTGCTACTGTTTTAAATTTTGGATCAATGTTATCTGAGTCTTGAATTAAATGAGTTAAATCAAGAATTTGAGAATCATATAATGCTTGATTTCCTAATAATGACTGAGCTATAGTATGATCTTCAGCCATCCTCATGTCCATTTTTTCATTGACTATGTTTTGCGGATTTTTTAAATTGTGATTTTTCGTCTCAAACTCGTTCTCTTGGGTAGAACGTAAAGTGTGGAGATCATTATTGTCTTCGTGATTCATTTTGGTATGTAAATGTTCCTGTTGAATATTATAAGAATTTGTCATAGTAGGTACTGCAGCGTCATCTGTGTTAAAGTTATTACTTTCTAGAACTGATCTTAACATATTGGTTCCTTGTGAATCTAGATCTGTTGTCATTGTACGGCCCATGGTATCATGCTCTGCTAAGGTAGTACTTAGGTGATCATTTGTAGTTTGCTGCTTGTTCAAGTTAATTGGTGTAATTGATGAAGCAGGCTTAACAATAGCATGTTTTCCTTGCAAATGGATTGTCTCCTCAGTATCTTCATTTGTTGTTCCTTGAGATGCCTCAATATTTTCACTTCTAAATAACTTATCGGAAGGTAGTTTTTCATCAAGAGTGCCACTTGTGTGCTTTTTTTCATTGTAAAGTTTGTTTTCTTTTGGTGTAGTTGAAATATCCAGACTTTCACGCATTTTTATTTCATCATGACTTTCCTTAAGCGGTACAGAAAGTCGTTCTTCCTCGTTTAATTGCTCATCAGCATCTTTCTCATGCATATCATGAATATTGGTGTTTGGAAGTTCAACAAACGTTTTGTCAGTATTTATTGCTTCTTTTGCCATAAATAAGTCTTCCATATTGTCATAGTTTGGTTTATCGATGTTAAATAATTCTTTTATCTCTTCATGTACTTCGAAATCTGAATTTACTTCACTAGATTTCGATTTAGGCTTGTGATCATCGTTTTCACTTAACTTAGTGTTTTCATCATTAGCTTCTTTAGCTAGATAGGAAATTTCTTTATTTTCTATTTCGGCGATTGCTTGCTTTTCTAAATGTTCAAACGTAGAATCTGACATAGAACTCTTTCCAGATATTTGTGTGTTAGGTGCATTTAACTTATGAGGTTGATCATCAATAACTTCCTCTGCATTTTTTGATTGTAATAATTGTTCTTCAAAGTTAACCATCCTGGTGTCATCGTTTATCAATGCTTCTTTTTCCACGTTATCATCTACTAGATCTATAGCGGCCTTTTCTTGTTTCAAACTATCACTATGAAGCTCTATATTAAACTCTTTATTATTGGAAGTTGACGTGAACATATCGTCATCATTTTCGACTCGTTGTTCTTCCAAGTTACTTGATTTTCCAATTGGTGAATCAGATAAAGTCTCAATTTTTTCTTCTTCATAAACATTTTTTTCACTCTTTAAGTCACTTTTACCATCATCCATAAATTCATTGTTTGATTTTTCTTGGGCCTCACGTTCACCTACTTTTGATATCTGACTTTCTGTTAATTTTGTTGCAGCACTGTTTTCAGCGGAAAATGAATTTAGTGACTCAAATTTAAAAGCATCTTCAATATTTCTAGCAATTTCAAAGTTTTTGTTGATATTTTCAATTGCATCTTTCCATTGAGCTATTCTTTCGTCAGTGTCTTTCCATTGAGCTAATCTTTCGTCAGTATCGTCAGTTGATTTTGGCGTTAAAATATCTTCATGCATCCTAGGAGATTCCATCGACTCTAATGTTTCAAAGTTTTGTGTAATATGTTCTAGAGCCTTTCTAGCTGTTTCGATATCTTCCTGTACCTCTGTATCAGATGCCAAATTTTCATTTTTTGAGTTTTCTCTAAACTTCATTGTACTTTCTTCCATTTTTTTTATATTTCGTTGCAAATTTTCCACAGCTTCCTTTGCCATCTTAATACTGTGTTCTACCTCTTTTTCCGAAAAATCCAGCCCTGCAGACTTCGTACTCTTTGATAACTTATTATTGCTTATACTGGGTTCGTCGTCACATAATTTTACTTTGACTTGATTTCTACAATTCTCATTTGGATTTCCATATGCCATTTCTTCATCTGAATCTCTATACAGATGATATCCAAACTTTTTCTTAATAATTAGTGGCTTTTTAAAGCCTAAGGTTCTACCTTCAAAAACTGGAGCTATGATATGCGATTTCACACCAATGTTACTAGGTGGTATTTCCTTCTCATGATCTGATGTTTCCTCGTGAACAGAATCATGAAGGGTTGATTTTTTTTCACGTTTTATAGTTGCGGAGGGCTCGTGGAGCGTTGATCCAAGTTCGTTGAAT
The DNA here is from genome assembly GCA_013421005.1 of Heliconius erato x Heliconius himera. Classification (NCBI taxonomy): domain Eukaryota; kingdom Metazoa; phylum Arthropoda; class Insecta; order Lepidoptera; family Nymphalidae; genus Heliconius; species Heliconius erato x Heliconius himera. Next base: position 119,342 of record JAATLQ010020690.1, on the reverse strand, counting down.
GTCCCTTTAATAAGCGTAGGAATAGCTCTAGCAAGTGTTGCTAAACAGCACAATAAAATGACAGTCTTCATTGTGCTGTTTTTTGAATGTGATATGAAGACTAAAATATTATCGACATTTATACAAAAGTCATTTAGCGCTTTCGCGAATATAATAAAAACGAACGTGCCTAATGTACATAACAAATGCAGCGTCTTCCGCATGTTAGAAATTATTTTTCGTTAGTAACTGATATACATCAATTTAAGTAGAAAATTATTTTATAATTTTATATTATAGAATATTATTTCTTACTTACTATTTACTTTATAGTAGAGTATGTACTAAAACATAAAATATTTACTATAAAACATGTAAAGATCTATTTCAATTTTGTAAATCCTTAATGTTGAATATAATTTTTTTTACAGCGTCACACTGTGTCTCGCACATGGCTTACGGTAAGCAGAGGAAAACCGGGAACCTAATATAACAATCCGTTCTCATTAAGACACATCCGTTACCCATTTTCCGCTGAGTTCTGGAGACATTATGTGTTAAGTGGCGGAACTAAGCGCCGTACTTTCGCAGAAACGCTGTACTTTCGCAGAGCGAAGAAATGGAAATATAAAATATTGTCTTTTCCTCGAGTGAGAATCGACCTCATAATCTGTCGCGTTGACAGTCACACCCGTGCACCTCGACTGGCCTCAATTTATTGTTATATATTATTTAAATTAATATATATTTTTTATTTAAATTAAAATTATAATGACAATTGTGTTCTAAAGAAGCTTAGCTTAAGCTGTATTATATAAAAATACTACTTTCTTTTATTTGTTATATTTTTTCATATTTTATTTATATATCGGGAAGTAGGAACTAAGTACATAAGTGTCACAACAAACACATGATTTTTTGGTTACGCATTTCATCATTTAAATAAATAAAATATAAATTTTATCTTAATATCTAAGTAATTTCAACAAAAAAAATCTTTTTAAAATTTTTACATACGTTCACAACTAGCAAGTGCCACTTGCCACCTGTTCTTTTAACCGCCCACTTTTTTATTCCAACGCCACGGTTTGTCTTAGTAAAATATATCATTTGAAATCTTTGATTGAGGGCGTCTATTTTAAAAATCGTTGATTCATATTCTATTTTTTTTTTCATCACATTAAACTTGTATTTGGTAACGACATACTGTTTTCTCGTTTTATTGTAGTTACGTATTACATTAATGATTAAAATAAATATTATTAAGTTTAAAACATTTAATTAAAATTATTATTAAGTTTTGTGTAATATGTTCTAGAACTTTTCTAGCTGTTGCTATATCTTCCTGTACCTCTTTTGTTGAGGCCGTCGTGGCGCAGAGGCACAAGGGTGTGACTGTAACGTGACAGTTGTGGGTTCGATCCCCATTCGAGGAAATAAATTATTATTTATCAATATTTTTATTTTGTCGCTCTGGCACCAGATCATAATCGTATTAGTACAGGCAGAAATCAACGTCACGCTTTCGCCTATTTACCAGATCGGAGAAATGAAAACATTAAACATTTAGTGATAATCGAACCCCAACCTGTCGCGTTTATAGGCGCACGCCCTTTGAAACGTTCTTATTTGTCATGTCCTATCTATATCTTATTAATTTAAAGTTTTATGTAGAGCAAGTTTCATCTTATAAAATAGGAGATCTGTGAACTCAAGACGAGTATAATATTGTAAGAAATCGTCGATGACAATAATTTTATTTACATCGTTTACAATAAAGATATTTTGATGGTGTAGAATCTGTAAAAATATTTTAGATTTTTTAATTAACACAAGTAATTCGAGATATGCTATAACTAACATAAATAAATGATAACGACTCTTTTGTTACGATTTATATATTTACGAACATTTTTAGACTCCAATACCTCTCTCTATCTGTCTGAAATACACAAATTTAATTAAATTCACATACCTAGAAAAAAAAAGTTATATCAAATCTAAATATTTTTTTATTATTTTATATAACTTAACGTTGGAATGTTTGATGGTTTCATAAATAGGACTCACGTAATTCAGACGAAGCAAAATATTATTGTTGTAATTACAACGTACCGCGAACACTGCATTTTCGTTGTGTAAAACAAAAGCATGTCTACATACATATTTGCAAATGTCAACTTGTGACTTTGCTTAATGGGAATTAATATTTTACAATTACACCAGACGAAATTAAGCGAGTTACTCTAAACGTGACGGGTTGTGGGTTCGATTCCCACTCGAGAGAATGAAATATTTAATATTATCATTTCTTCGCTCTGGTGTAGAGATAAAAGCAAGGCGCTCAGTTTCGGCCACTCAACACGCAAAGCCTCCAGAAATCGGTAGAAAGTAGAGAGCGGAGCGTCTTTACACTTCTCGCTTAAAATGATTAAATAATTGCTTATCAATTATCACTTTTTCAATAAAAACATTGTTAAGAACTATGTTTTTACATCAAAAATACTACAAAGGTCGTGGCTCAATTTACACAAGACCCCTTTAGCCTTTTTTTTATATCTTTACCTTTTTCAATATAATATAAGCTAATAATACATTTTAACATGTATTCAAATAACATAATAGTATCTATTTATTGCTCATCTAAATAAGTAATGACGTAAATTAATAATTACAATAACTTTTATATGATTAAATGAATAAGAAATGCGGCAAATATTTACTTAAATATATTGGAAAATCCACTGTGTATTTACTACTACTTCGGAAAAATAATAATTTTGAATTAATTATACTTATATATTTACTTATATATATTGGTGTGTTGTTCAAATGAGCATCGGAACTTAGAACCTTTTCTCACACCATACATGTCAAAATGTTTGTTAAAACATCACGCAGAAGAGAGCTGGTTTAACTTTTCTTAGTAAAGATCTTCTAGGACCTAGTTAAATTACGCGTATAAAAGTTAGGTAGGTATAAGTGATTCAGAGCTATGTAGTTTACAACGAAGAAAATGATGAATGATTTAAAAAAAATGTTTAATGATCATGATGACTTTTAGATATCTCTGAGAATGATTACTAATCATAGATGTAGATCTTCCGTCCGGGCTTCTTAGTAATGTAATGGATAATTATTTTTTCTGTGATAATTAAAACATAACCATTTTTTATTTACCTACTATTAAATTATTATTATTGTATGATTTATAAATTATAATGCATCCATTAATATGAAAGCCAGTTAAAAAAATTCTTTCAGTGTTACGCTTCACCAATATAGCAATAAAGGCAGATAGAATTTAGTATCTTGACACTCTGTTCTCCGTTTTCCTCCTTAATTCTAGAAGCATTGCGTGTTGCGGCGGAACTCAACGTCGCACTTTGCCTCGTTACCAGGGCGAGGAAATGAAAATGTTAAATATTTCATTTCCACAAGTAGAAATCGAAGCCACAACCAGCTTCTTTCTTTTTTTAAGCTAAAGAAAAAATTAATTATGAATATCGTATATGAGGCGACACGTTCATAGCTATTGCGAAAACAATACATCGTTATCCTTAAAAAAAATCCCTTTTTTAATTTTTACAGACGTAGCGTTCTACTACACATCCTAATTGCTACAAAGACGCAAATAAAATAATATTTTATAATATTACATATTTATGTTATATATATGCACATATTCATATTATTAATTAATATTTTTATACGAGTTATATGCATATAAAATTTTAAAAAAATGTATGTTCACATTTCTCAAATTGCATATGTGTATAAAATTTACTACAAAACAAGTGTTGTAATGAGCCCCATGACAAAAATAAATTATTAAGACTGATATTTACTAATCGAATTGTTTTTCTCTAAAATAAGATAATATGTGAAAATATGTATTCGAATTTCGGAAACTATAGATAGAATATATATAAGAAAACACAGTACCTACTAAATCATTATTTAACTTTGTCAGTCGATCTACATCGTAATTCCCATTACAATGGTAATCGGGAAAACGAAATATTATATAACCTGGACTAGATCATGGCGCAGTGGCACAGCGTGTGACTGTATGTGCGACGGTTGTGAGTTCGATTCCCATTCGAAGAAATAAATTATTTAATATTTGATTAATGAATTTGACGAAAAATGGGGAACGGAGTGTCTTAACACAAGGATCGATCTGTCTACGCTGCTATATGCAGGATACAGCGTAAAGCTAAAAAAAATGAAATCTAGCCTTATATAATTTTAAAATTTAAATATTTTTTATCATTTCCTTAAGTCATTCAATAGCGTAAAATATTATATTACTATAAATTGTAGATAATATATGTTTTGAAATAGATAAATATGTAATAAAATAAAAAATGCTATTATAATAAAAAAATATAATTTATTAAATTAAAGCAATTTTCACAAAACGTTTTCATTTTTGTTTAGTAGGTATTAAGAACATTACATAATTGTACTAAAAATAGTCTGAAAAATATTTAATATACTAAGTTCACACAGATTTTTCTTTTATTTTGTGGGTGTCACTTTTAACTGGGGTTATATGTTCATGAACAGCTTTCTCGACACGATTGCCTTGAAGAGCATCTAGGTAATCAGCTACCCCACGATAATCCTCTGGATGTGTAAACACTGGCGTATTATAAATCTGTGGTTCCGATCTCGCTACTCGACCAGAAACTACCGATGGTGTACAACTAAAGAAGAGAGGCACATTACAGCCTCCTGCGTTACCGTTTGGATATACTCCGTACACAGCAGGTGCTACTTGGTGCACTAATTGATTGTTTATATTGGCGAAATTAGCACCCTTTAATAACAATGGGGAAGGTATTCTGTAATTTGATCTACCCGTGGGAACGTCTTCAATAAAGTTCGTATCCGAAAAACTTAACGCTTCCCTGTTGTTGTAAGGATCGTCCACTCGGTACACGTTCCCTGGATAGCCTTGACTGCCATAGTCGTATGTGCTGGGCGCAAATTTTGGTCCAAGATCATTCTGATATAACGTATTAGGAACAAACGATCTTGCTGCAGCTGCTGCGGCACACGGCGATATAGTGTAATAATTTTCACTCAACCTTTGTCCCCGTTGATAATTTGCTTGTCTATTATCAATTTCCAAATATTCAGGTCTTTGCTCATCTTCGCCAATGGGTGCGGAAGATGCCACCGTTACAAACACACATATGCTAGCCCAAATTTCGAGAGCAACCTTCATTATCTCAAGTTTTCACAAATGAAGGCCATGCTCGTAATTGAAATCATATTTATACATGTTTATGCAATATTTTTTCGGTCAAATATGTACTGGTATTGCATTTAGTATTCATAATTCAGATTAGTCGCGTCACTCAATATTAGTGCTGAGTTAAGCATTTGATGCAATGTTCAAGTTTACAAGACAACGAATATACAAAATAATAATGTTGTACACATTTTACTGTCACATCTTCAGTGAAATAATAAGATCAGCAGTACGCTGGCTTGTGCGTAAAAAATATCTTTATAACTATTATTTAAAGAATAATATATGTATGTTTATGTAAACAGGTAATCCACAAAACTCCTTCTTATTAATAGACAACCCTGAAATTTCGATAACAATTCCCGATGACTGGAAGGGCTATTATGATTTCTCGAAATCAGGGAGTGTCTTGACACTAGGTTAACCTACAAGCCTTCCTCTGCTTATCGTACTATATGCGGAATAAATCGTGAAATTCCTACAGGAAGGAGAATAAATGGGATTTACGTTTTATAAACTATACACACACTTTATAGTTTATTAGTAGATATTCATGTACATTTATAAATATAACACAATATTTATGAATAGTGCTAATTTTCGTAGTACATTTTTTTAAAGATCTTTCAGTAGGGTATTTTCATATAATGCTTAGGTATATGCCTAGTAAAACAACGAGTAAATCGATAAATAATTTTGAAAAGATTTATTTATATTGTCTTTTCAAAATTATTTATCTAATAAGTATTATTTTTATGTAGATAATTTTGAAGTTTTACCATAACACAAATAAATATGTGAAAACTAATAATATAAGTAGAGGCCAGTCGTGGCGCAGCGGCACGAAGTGTGACTGTAAACCGACTGGTTGTGGGTTCGATCCCCACTCGAGGAGATGAAATATTTATTTAAATTTATATTTCCATTTCTTCGCTCTGGTGTCGAGGCTAAGCACTTCGTTGAGTTCTGCCACTCAGCACGCAATGCCTCCAGAATTCGGCAGACAGTGGGGAACGGAGTGTCTCAACACTAGGTTCCCTCTGCCTACCCTTCTGTGTGCGGAATACAGCGTGAAGCTAATCAAAATAATAATATAAGTATAGCTTAGTTAGCTAGAGCGCCTAAACATATTAAGAGGTCCAGGTTCAAATTCTGCTACATCCAAGATTTTCAAATAAACGAAATAGAACTTTTTGTGAAATAAAAAATATACAGCAGACGTGATGTTTTAAGTACAACATTTAAAAATAATTATTTAATAGCATTAGCGAACGACAAATAAAAAAATAAGCATACGAGTATATCAATTTCACAATCGTTTTCCTTACTCTTCCATTTCCTTGTAATCAAGACGTGCATTTATGGAAATTTTTATTTACCGATATAAGACGCAATTTAGCATTTTACTCACGTATAATGTATGTAATATTCACAATATATACCTACTTGTACATTGGTGAACAAATACACAATCTTTGGTATATTCATCTCTGATAAACCCCGCAGAACATCGGCATCCCACCCTGCATTCCCATTTTCTTGGACATAAGTCCCCACTTTTACTTAACAACCGAAAATTAACACATGACGGTGGACATTTCCATCCACATAGAGAAAACTCTTCATTTTTCCGTAAACACGCAGAAGATTGAAACACTAGTGCAATTCTTATCAAATGTAATAAAAACAAAAAACTGGCTAACATTCTTAAAAACAACGTGATATACCTAGAGTGGTTTTGTGGTGCAATATTATTTATATTTATATTTTAGTTTCAGAAAAAATATATATATAAAGCTATTCATAAATTATAATAAAAGATATAAGTAAAAAGTCGTATGTTGAAAAAATAAAAAGGCTTAATATACAAATAAAGTCCCTTTTACTTGTTTACTGGGACAGGGATAGAGATACAAGTATGTGACTGTACATGCGACTGGCTGTGGGCTCGATCTCCACTCGAGAAAATGAAATATTTGTTTGAATTTGTATTTTCATTTGTTCGCTCTGGTGTCGAGGCAAAAGCGCGAAGTTAAGTACCGCCGCTCAACACGCAATGCCTCCAGAATTCGGCGGATAAATAAGGCAAAAGTTTCTTAACACTAGGTTCCCTCTGCCTACCCTGCTGTATGTGGGATGTTATCATAAGTACATTGTTATTAGTACTTATTGAAAATGTATATGGTATTTATCTATAATTTTGCAATTTAGCATAAAAAATAGTCTGTATATAAAAAATTTACAGGGGTCTATTGTTTTTTACACACAAATTATAAGAACACAAACACAAAAAACTAAAATGTGCGGGTTCATGCCCATTTTTCGCAGTTCGTAGTGCTATGATGTTGTGGTATAGTAAGGTTTATTAATGATATAATTTAATTTTCAACAACAAAAAGAAGCAGGTTATCAATTCAACTGTGTTTTTTTTATTTTAATTATTATCACAATAAACAATATGTTCAAGTAATGTAAAATTTTAGTAATTAATTTCTAAGACAAGAATATATATAATAACAATACACAAAAGTATGTGAATTTGCTTATCTCTGATATATGATTATGAAAGACGAAAACGTGTCTTTATCAAATTTTAGATAAATTAAGATCATGATTAAATCTTTAAAACGCTATCTAAATGTAGCATAGTTAATTATATAAGGAATAACTCAATTAATATTTTACATTACAACGAAAAGTTTTTAAAGTGTGGCTAATTTATAAAAATGATCAAAAAAATATCTACAGTACTGATATTTGCATTTATTACCTGTATACGATGTAATTTGCTATTGGACGCTTCAAAACGTTTACAACCAGTTCACGGGTTATATGTTAAACCGTCTACGGACGGAACTACTGGAGACCTATACGTAGCAGCTACTGAAGATACTGGAGTAAAGTCTCAATGGTTAACAGATCAACCTATAAACTTTTTACCTGCGTCCAAACAAAAACAGACTTCCAAGATACCCGTATCTTTATCATCAACTCTGACCAAAAGCTCTTCGTCAAATGAAGGAACGATTACAGCTCAAAAGAAAGCTGTTGTAACGAGTCCAGCTTTGAAATACGCTTACGGAGGGGATGGTAATTTACTAGCACCTTACCCATATGCCATACCGTCAACAACAAAATCTTTTGAAGGGTCAAATGTCACTCCTTGTCCTTCTGAATTTCATGCTCATGCTTACTCTCCATACTTTTACCCCTACATGATATCCGCACTCGCTAATGCAATAAATGCTTTGAAAGACATAGACAATAGTGAAGAAAATTCTCCAACAATTGTCTCACAACCTACTCCACAATGGCCTCATCCATATGCATATCCGTATCAATACGTAATGATAGATCCTCTTGCGTGGTCAAATCCATCAAATCAAAACGCTGCACCTTCAATACCAAACGAAACCAGCAACGAGAGTTCGTAATAATATTAAATAGGGTTAAGAATTATGTAAAAGATAATTATTGTAAAATATGAACAAATATTAAAAGATGCCTACTAATTATTATTTTCATTAAAACAATTTTTATATGAAAATTTTAAAAACTTTTATATAATTATATTTTGTATCTGTTATAGAGGTTACCTCTATCATGTCAATGTCATGTGTCACCCTTTAAGTCAATATACGAAATCTGCGCATGTTGCGCAGTATTTATAAATTATTATTGAATAATAAAATAACAATTAATTCACTAAAATAATATTTAAATAAAGTATATTCACAAGCACAAAGTGATCAAAAAATATGGTTTCCAAGAAAAAGAAGAAGGTATGTTTATATTAACCAAAGTAACACGTGTTTGTCAACACGAAACTAACCAAAAAATAATGCTTACAGTATTCCTCTGGAGAAGGAGCGCAGTTTATGACAAGAAAAGCTGCATTAAAGAAACTTCAGTTATCTTTAAAAGACTTCCGACGTATATGCATACTAAAAGGAATTTATCCTCGGGAACCTCGTAACCGCAAAAGAGCTCAAAAAGGGGCTGGTGGTATCAAAACCCTCTATCACACTAAAGATATAAAATTCTTGCTACACGAGCCAATAATATGGAAACTTCGAGATTTAAAGGTATATACAGTTTTATATATATTCGCTTTAGCTATAACCTTAAAAATGAAACTAATGAAAAACTATAAATTATTGGGACTATATATATTATAGTTATTATTTGCCTCTTGTCCACATTTATGCAGTAAGCAAATTTTGTAGATTTTTTATTGTATTTTTGTAGCTTCATTCATTGTTTCTTGTCTCTTAATTATCATGTATAATATGTAAATTTCAGGTTTACCAACAAAAAATTCGCAAAGCGCGTGCTATGCGAGAATATCGAAAAATGAGGAAGTATTTCAGAGACTACCCAGAAGTTAACATTGATCACATAGTTAAGGAAAGATATCCCACATTTGTGGATGCTGTAAGAGATTTAGATGACTGTTTAACACTTTGCTTTTTGTTCAGTACCTTTCCATCACTTAAGAAAGTACCTCGAGATCAGTCCCTTCTCTGCAGAAGGTTGACTGTTGAATTCATGCATGCAGTAATTGCAGCTAAAGCCCTTCGTAAGGTATTTGTGTCAGTAAAAGGTTATTATTATCAAGCAGAACTTGAAGGGCAAACAATAACATGGATTGTGCCACATCATTTCTCATTCCAAGTAAGTAATCCTACTATCCTAAGAATCTATGTATTACTTGTCTAGATTGATACTAGTGAATATGATTCAACCAATTTTTGTATTGAACATATTCAATGATAACTGGATTTTAAATGAAACTATTTAATTATTTTTATGCACCTTACCATTCAAAGTTTGGCCAATGTAAAAAAATTATGTGTGAACCTCTACTAAAATTGAAAACTTTTTTTATAGTTACTTTAATATGATATATGATGAATTCCTGTCCTTTTATTGAAGTATGAAAAAAAAATCAAAAAGAAATCAAGCCAAAAAAAATATATATTTTAACTAATTGTAATCTTAAAATTTATTTTCAGCCTCAAAACAAAGATGAAGTGGATTTCAAAATTATGTCTACATTTGTTGAATTTTACATCATGATGTTGGGATTTGTTAATTTCAAACTGTATCATTCATTAAATTTAGTATATCCGCCTAAACTAACTAGTGCATTCAATTCTGAAACTGAGAAAGATCTTGTTGATGAAAATGCCTATGTTGCCGAACGGATTGCTGCTATGAATTTATCTGTAGCAAAAATCACTGGTGCGAATGAAGTAGAAGAACTACCAGAGATAGACATATTTAACACAGAAGATGCGGATCCTCAAAAATTAGAAGAAGCTAAGCTTGAGGCGGAAAAAGTAAAAAAACTAAAAACAATGTTCAAAGGCCTCAAATTTTTCATTAACAGAGAAGTCCCTAGGGAACCCCTAGTATTCATAATTCGTTGTTTCGGAGGTGAAGTGTCTTGGGATAAAGATTATTTTGTTGGGGCTACTTTTGATGAATCAGATGAATCTATTGCTTATCACATAGTTGACAGGCCTAGTATGGATAAGCAATATCTATCTAGATACTATATTCAGCCACAATGGGTATTTGATAGTGTAAATGCAAGAAGCCTACTTCCAATAAATAAATATTTGATGGGAGCTGTGTTGCCACCACATTTATCTCCATTTGTAGATAAAACTAGAGATCAAGTATACATGCCACCAGAGGAAAGAGCACTTAATGATCCTAACTTTAAACCTTTAGGTAAGACAATTATTTTAATGCGTTTTTTTTGTTATACATGATATAATCATTTAAAAAAATATATAAATTATGTCTGACGAGTCCAGCTTTGAAATACGCTTACGGAGGGGATGGTAATTTACTAGCACATTACCCATATGCCATGCCGTCAACAACAAAATCTTTTGAAGGGTCAAATGTCACTCCTTGTCCTTCTGAATTTCCTACTCATGCTTACTCTCCATACTTTTACCCCTACATGATATCTGCACTCGCTAATGCAATAAATGCTTTGAAAGACATAGACAATAGTGAAGAAAATTCTCCAACAATTGTCTCACAACCTACTCCACAATGGCCTCATCCATATGCATATCCGTATCAATACGACTTAATGGAATATCTATATGTAGATTGTGGGTTTAATCTCAACTTTTGAAAATTATATTTATTTTCATTTCCCCATTGTGTGGTTGTGGGATGGGGATTTAGGGGAAAGAAATGTGGCAAAAAGTGGGGAACAGAGTGTCTTAACACTAGCTTCCCACTGCCTTAATTACTATATGGAGAATACAGCACGAAGCTTAAAAAATTGCTGAGCTAAAATATATCTAATTTGAAAATTTTTCAGATGATGCATCAGATGAAGAAATCGAAGAGGCCAGTGATGAAGATAAAGAAACCGAAGAAGAGGAAAGTGATGGAGACGCTGAAGAAGCACTTACTAAACAATACAATCAGGAGGTTGAACAAGACTCATCATCAGGGAGTGAAGATGATGGTGATGTAGATCCAGAGAAAAAGAAACTGGCAAAGAAGAAGGTAAGGTTACACTACCTACCTACCTATTATAATATTGTAAATGTGAAAGTTTGTAAGGATGGATATTTGTTCTAATTTCATTCAAAAAGTACTGAACAGATTTAGATGAAACTTTACAATTATATGGCTTATGTAAAGTTTTTATATATTTTTTTACATTATTAGAATAAGTTAAAGCAAGCGAAGCTGAGTGTGTGTCGCTTGCTTTGAATATATTAGCTTTTGTCTCAATATATTTGTAAAAGGTATTGTTTTGTGTTGAATGAAGAAGTTAAAATTATATGTCACATTTTTCATAAATGTAAACTTGTGAGATGGACCCTTGATCAACCAGATATGCCTTGATTGATGATTACCTTGGCATGACGGCGATAATATAATATTTCTTTAATTATTACACAGGTCACTTACAGTAGATTGTTAGATTAAAATAATATTATTAGAAACAAATATATAAGTGATGGCATGATTTAAGGCAACAATGCATTCTCAAAAGTCAACAATGTTAGAAAATCTTGTAACACAATATTTATAAAAATCTTGTTTATTTTTAGAAAAAGGCCATGGCGGTTACTACTGGTGTACCACATAAAGAAAACCCATATCAAAATCAAATTGAAGACAAACAAGCATTTAGGTTAAGGGAAAAACTTGTTCGAAAGAAACACAGAAACTTGTACAAAAGCATGAAAGCTGGTCAAGAAAAACGTAAGAAGGAAATATGGCTGTTGAGAAAGAAGAGGCGTCTTCATGACGAAAAAGTAAAGGAAAACAAAATGGCGGAAAAACGCAAGCAAAGAACGAAAGCTATTGATGCTGCATCTGCTTAAGTTTGAAATAAATCAAATAATTTTCTGTAAATGATCTTTTATTTCTCACTATATTTTTGGAATTCTTCTCAGGTGTTCCCATTTTAGATAATAAATATATTAAAACTAGATGTAGTATCAATATAGAAATCAGACCTTAGCATTTAAATCTATTGTGAAATAATACAAAATTAAATATATACATTTTGTAATGGAGAACCACCATATCAAAGTTGCTTAGAAATAACAATGATAAATGTTTGAATTTATCAAATACATTACAAAAGATCAACATTAAAAAATAACAGTTCAAGCAAATAACAAATAAAGCATGTCTTTATATTTTTTAATCAGAATCTGAGTCACTTTCATCTCCATCACTGTCTTCAAGCTCTGGCATTGGGAAACGTAAAACAGCTGCAATTCCGGTCAACTGGTCCAATTCTGAAATACAATCATGAATAATGTCAATTTTCTTAACGTTATTTACATCTCACGATAATTTATTGACAAGTACTTCCAGTGAACTAATGCCTAATCAGTCAATAGTAACCCACTAATGTCTAATCAGTCAATACAAGTACTGTAAGTTATTATCAATACCTATTGATATAATAAAATTGTAACTGATCACTGTTAGTACATAGAAATACAATTGTTGTCTGTCAAAAACCGGCTCAACCAATTTATAATGCAGTTTTCACTACTACATTTTGAAAAATAACTTCCCTCGACATTTCGTGTTTGTTTCATTTAATAAATCAAATCAGCTTCACGCTGTGAAGTTTATTCAATAAATTAAAAATTCAATAGTTCAATAAATTAAAAAGTTATGTCAGTATAAATTATTATATTCGACGAAATTACCAAAAAAATAACTATTGTATTCAATTGGATGAAATTTTAGTGTATGGATGTATGGATATTATCTTTCAAGTTAAAATAAAAAATAAATAAGCTTCACGCTGTATCCCGCACACAGCAGGGTAGGCAGAGGGAACCTATTGTTAAGATACTCCTTTCCCCACTTTCTGCCGAATTCTGGAGGCATTGCGTGTTGAATGACAGAACTGAACGCCGCGCTTAACCTCGACACCAGAGCGATGAAATGGAAATATAAATTTAGGTAAATATTTCATCTCCTCGAGAATGAGATCGAACTCACAACCAGTCGGTTTTACAGTCACATCTCGTGCCGCTACACCACGCCTGGCATCAATCTTTAAAATAATAATATTCTATAATGACGAAAGTTATTCAGGTGCGAAAATAAATAATTGTGTAGTTCAAGTGGGCAAAGAAGCGAGCATGTTACAACTTCTGAATATATTTTTGTAATTTTTCCATATTTTAAATAATTACATACTTATTATATAAAGGTTTTATTTACTTACGTTCACCAGACACGTGCATACTTGAAAATATCCTCACATCACCACCGTTATCTCTTGCAGAGTCGACCAGCGACACATATTCCTTTCTCTTCTGAATGTCCTGACACCTAGAAATATTTGATGTTATGAAAATGATACCACTTTATCTTGCCTTTATTAAAACTTTGTACAGTACGATCGAAGAGCAGTGGCTTTCCTGAAATTAGGCTCTGTTAGCTTTACGCATAGTTCACTCAGCAATATAATAATTAAAAGTATGAAAACATCCTAAAATCTACAGCTAACTTCAGAGTCGTCGATCCTACTGTAATGATTCAAGACTCGTCGGTCGTAGTGTAATGATAGTCATCAGTCATCATTACAAGTGCAAACATGCATTACAGGTTGAAACATTTGATATCATTTAAAAAAAATAAACTCTACTTCCTTCCTACTCTTTCTTCTATTGTTAGATTTTTTTTAAATGTACTTAGAACATCACAAAAAGTATGATTAAATTAGTCAGGCGGTTATTACAAGATTTATACAATAAAAGAATCGCAATTCATCAAAATATCTTAATAGCGATCATAAGTTATGAACCAGTTATTACCAAACCATCTTATAACATACCAAATTCTAAGACTTTTTAACGTCGAAATTTCTACTAAGATATTTATTATCTTTTCCTTTCTATTAATATATTAATATTCTTAATTTGTAGAGCTATCTGACTATAAAAGCGCTGGTTGTGAATTCGATTTCCTCTTGATGGAATTAATTATTTTCATTTCCCTGCTCTGGACAAAGTGCGGCATTTAGTTTTACGACTCAAATCACATTATATAAAGTTAATGCACATATTAGATAATGCATCTATATATAGCGTCTAAATAAAATAAAATGTGTCTACATATAACATGAAGATAACAAAAATAATATAATATTAAAATCGAGGCCATCACATGACGGTGACGATTGTGGGTTCAATTTCCACTCGAGAAAATGAAATATTTAATATTTTAATTTCCCTGCCCTGTAACTATACAAAGGGCGGCATTGAGTCCCGTCACTCAACACGCAAAGCCTCGAGCATTCAGCAGAAGGTTTGGGAAAGGAAGTGTGTTAATGAGATTGCAGTGTTAACGCTAGGTTCCCAGACTCCTCTTGCCTACCCTCCTATTTGTAGGATATAGTGTAAAAATATATATTTTTTTAATTACCTGAACAATTTATCGGATATCATAAGTGTCTCTATGGCCATAGCCTCATTTGCTCTTTCAACATGTTTCTTCCCATAGAATGCCTTAGCTGGTTCCAATTGTAGCATTGTATAGAAACTTTCTAACAGTTTCACTTCACTAGCAGCTTTTGTATCTGATATTTTCATCATAACTGCCGGCTCTTGAAGTACCTCTGTAAAATATATATTTTTTAGCTTCATGCTGCATCCCATATAGCGGAATATTCTGACGGAACCTAGTGTTAAAACACTGTTCCACATATCACTCAATTTTAGAAAAAAAATATATCAAGTTGTGGAAATCAACTTGTATCACTATGTCACAATAAACATAATATTTAATATAGAGACTTAAATAAGGAGAAAAAATTGCTTAGGTATCAGTAATAAACCTTAGAATAAATATTTTAATCAAATATAAAAATTATGGTTAATAAACACAATAAGAAGATGAAAAGTAGTAACAGTTGTAACAAGATTTTATACTATACTTATTTGTATAAGTATGTAAAAATATAATAAACATTTAGTCAAACATTAGCCAACAATGAGATCCTCATGCCATACAACACTGATATAATAAGCTATTTTCGTTTTAAAATATATTTTTATAAAATGTAATCAAAATTGGTTAACCTTTTAAAGAATGCTTAAATCCTGAAGAAGCTTTAACAAGTAAAAATTTCGACTTATTGTCGATAAGTAATTTGTTATCCGTTTTGATAGCTTGCTGCATCATATAGTCAAAGAACTGGTCCTTAACAAAGCCAGGTGAAGCAATTATAACACATTTAACTATATTGAAATCTATATGTCTTAGAATTCCTTGCATCACTGCTTCATAAAACTTATTTAGACCCTGTAAATTAAAAAAAATATCCATTTTAACAAATTGATTATACCATTATAACGTAAACACATTATACTACAAAAATACTACTAAAAGTTAAACAACTTGAAATTTGCCACCAAAACCTATAACTCGATTTCGGAATAAAGTATATGGCGATTTCCCTTTGATAGGTTTATGTCTGCGTGCGTCGTCGTTAACAAATGGCGTTTATTTTATAACAACAATTATATTATTTATATCGTTTGAAAAAATCATTTTTTCATTTTTGGGAAAAAGAAAAAAATAATTGTATTAGTCCTGACAAAAACACTCTGTATAAGTTGATTTGAAACTCTACAAATAAATGTGTACATAATCAATGCAAGTACTAATACAATTATTTTAAAACTAAGTTTCATATTGTACATATAATAATTGACTTTAATATTTTTAAGTTACTTTTAAGCTGTTTTGCATTTATCAAAGTTTTGATAGCACCTATCTATGTATCTCTGCGAAAGGCTATTTTGTATCCAGACAACACTATGAAAAATTAGTATTTTTGGGGCATAGTACAAAACTGGATTTTTTTTCATAGAATTTTTAAAATATTTTATTTTCAAAACAACTCTGAGTGTCAATACTGTTATTCTATTTATTCCATGTTTAATTCTATAAAAAATAACAAGCAACTTGAATAAGTATTGACACTCCAACAGATACTGTATTGAGTAAAAGTACTTAGCGGTATTGTTTCATTTTAAGTATTGTTTTCATCAAGCCATAATAAGCTCAATTAAAATTAATTTTAATATTACCTTTTCATGCTGCTGTACAAATCCTTTGCGTTTCCTTGGTATAGTGACATCAATCTTTGATCTCACAAGTGTCATTGAGGGTGTAATAAGACAGACATGGGCTAGACCCTCTTGCATCACCACAGCCGCAACATCTGCTGAGGCAGCTGGATCGCAAGCCATATCCACTCTTTCTAAAGCAACTGAGTCCCATAATGCTTTTTGTAATGTAAACTTTCTATTCAACTCCAAATCTAATGTATGATATGCTCCCATCTGGAAATTTAATAATTGTATGATATAAATATTATCTAAAGTATATATTTATCTCATTAAATTAAATTAAGACATGCTGTATGTGTGCGGGACACAGCAGGGTAGCCAAATCGAACCTAGTGTAAAGACACTTCATTCCCCACTTTCTGCCAAGTTCTGGAGATATTGCGTGTTGAGTGGCGGAACTCAACACCTTATATAAATGTAAATATCTTATTTTCTCGAGTGAGGATCAAACCCACAATCAGTCAATTTTACAGTCACACTTTGGGCTTCTACACCACAACTGGTGCCATATTATATATTTATCTTATAATATATTTCACATTTCAAACTTTGTACCATATTTTAAAAAGACTACCTTAATTTCATATTGGTATAAATATTGCAATAAGGAGTAACAATATGAAATATAAAATAAACAGAACATTACTATACCTTAACATATTGGTTCTCCACAATGTTACGACCTTTAAGTCGTAACACACATGCTTGGGTATCAAAATCAATGGTCTCCACAGTTATAGTTAAAGTTGTTCTAACTCTGTTACTTGTTGAAGATCCTGTAGAAGATTCAGTTTGGACTTTTCTCACAGTGGAAGCAGTAACTGCGTCGCCCTCCGCTATTAAGTTATACGCATGCCACATATCCTCAGACTCTTCCGGGATGAGGGCAATGCATCTATAATTAAATTTAATAGTAAAATTAACTTTGTCTTAAGGCAAATTCTACATTAAAAAATAAATAAACTAATGCATGTACCCGCTGCCATCTTTATCAATGTTTCTGAAAACTAGTTTCATTTTTATAATTATTAACAACTATACATGTGTTGATAACATTTTTACAGATTTAATTCCTTATTTTGTTTTCAGTTAATCGTGTAATTTGATTCGCCTCACATTTAAATGACATTTGTCAGATGACAGATCAGCAACTACAATTTTAGAAAAACTAAACCTATGACATTGTTCATGTTGGCAGAATTATAAATCTGTGGCGCTTTCACAGACTATAAATAAACCAATACAAACCTTTTATAATAGGTACGGTAACTATTACCGATGGTACGGTATGTACAGTAGAATGCTGTAAACCACCAACATTAACATTATATCTTTTTGTTGTAACAAATCTGTTCCAAAATATAAAAAAAACAAACATTTTACTTTTTAGCATAAAAAATATTAACTACTGTACAGTACTACAAATCAAAAGTTATACTTAATAATTTAAAAAGAAACTGAAAAATATAATATATTGCTAAATAAAATTTACTATAATTTTATTCCATTATTTACGCTACATGTTAGCTTTAACATAACTAAAGCATTCGTGCTTAATTATATTTAAATTTTTACTAGATAAACTTCTAAACTGAAGCATAAAATCTCATTTGACTCATTGACAGCTATAGCGAGCAATGTAATGCGAACATTGAAAAATTGAATAGCCTATCGTACTTTCAACTTTCAAGTGGCGTATGCTGCAATGTATATAAAATCAGTGTCTTGTATCTTGAGTGGTGTAAATTTTTATGTTGTGTGAGCATGTTCCTAATTTTCTAGTTTTGTAGTCGTCAATAATTTACGTTACTTCTTTACATTTATAAGTATATTAATAATGCTGATATGTATCCTAATTAAAAGAAGTAAAGTAATTATATAAATTTAAATTCAATGTGTCGATTTACGTGTGGTGATAACGTTGTCAAGCTCAGCTGGAACGATGAGCGGTAAAAATTTCGCGAGTTTTTCTTAAGTCACGGAAAGCATTTTTTGTGCTCTATTTCCTCAGCAAAGGTATGCAGTTATATTTTCTTTATAGTGCTTGCAAAGAACAAAGTAATCACTTTATTATTTAAATATAAAATTGAATAAAAACACGTGAATACTATATACCGCGGCTTATCTTATGAATACAATTTAAAATTGCAATAATGTGAATACGATTTATTTACATTTATTGCGTTATGGCCGTGATCCAGATTGCGTGTCCTCTTATTGCGCGGGAACTTGAGGTATTTTTAGTTTATTAGTCGTTACTTACGTTCACGAGATTATTTCAGACGCGTCGTCTGTTTTCAATGTTATTTTTTAATAGGATCCTGAATGATTAGAGTTTCTCTTTATAAAATATGGGTTTGGTAAAGTAAACATAAATAAAATATAATAAAAAGTGAACAAAGTGCATCAAAATGGATGACAAGACTGAAACACAGCAAGAATCACATCCTCCTGCGCCATCTTCGACGTCATCAGAAGCAGCATCAACAATTAGTAATGCGCCTTCAAGTACACCAAAGTCTGAAATTTCACGACCATCAACATTTGCGAAGCCATCCGGTCTGAAACCACCTACAAAAATCGGACGACTATGCTCAAACAGCGCACCGAAACCGGCAGTTCCTATATCTCCAAGAAGTGGTAAGTGTATTATAATTTATTTGCAAAAAGTAATACCTTAAACTATATTATTTAACTTCAATAACACAAACTGCAATTGACACCATACCAATATTCTGTTATTTGTTATCTTTTTTTGTACTTGTGCTGTTTTATTAATTATTTTCCAATCAATTGCAGGACTTAAATTGGTTCATAAATTGATATTAACTCATTAAAGCCAATGGATTTGACTTTATCCATTGCAACTGTCAATCTCATTGTATCTTATCAAACTTTGTTGGCATCATTGGGCAAATAGAGTAAAGTTTTATTTTATATAAATTTACTAACTATTTACACTTAACAGTGCAAGTTATATGTTGAATTAAAGCAGAAGTCAAGATGGTATAATTTATTTTAATGAGTATAAATAAAGATTTTTTTCTCTATCTATTAAAGACAATATATGAAATCATATCTACTAAATCTTAAACCTTAATTAATTTAAAAAAAAAAATAGCTTCACGCTATATCCCGCACACAGCAGGGTAGGCAGAGGGAACCTAGTGTTAAGACACTCCGTTCCCCACTTTCTGCCGAATTCTGGAGGCTTTGCGTGTTGAGTGGCAGAACTCAACGCCGCGCTTAACCTCGATACCAGAGCGAAGAAATGGAAATATAAATTTAAGTAAATATTTCATCTCCTCGAGTGGGGATCGAACCCACAACCAGTCGGTTTTGCAATCACACCTCGTGCCGCTGCGCCACGACCGGCCTCAATTAATTTTATACTATCATATTTAATTCATTTGATATATCTTTTAAATAATTGAAGTTTTGGAAAAATGTATGAAAGGTCCTAAGTAGTTTACAAAACTATACAAATTAATAATTTCATTTCCATGACAAATATACAACTAGTACTTTAAAATTTTTTGTAGAATTATTTTATCTTAGCTAAGTGTAGTAAATAAATAATACATAAAAATAAAATAGTAATTTAAAAAAAAAACAATAATTTAGAATTTAGTCAAAAGTAATACCAACAAACTACATCATATCAATATTGTTATAATCTATTCATGAATAAATTGTTCGCAAATTAGAAAAACTAACAGCCCGCACCCATTTAAACATTACATGGCTCCTTTGGGAGTATTGTTGATGCAATAATAGGCCCCTGCTCTTAAAAACCCTGGTTATAGAAAAGAGTGATATATTTAAAAAAAAAAAATATAAACTGATGTCATATCTTTTATAAAATTACTTATAATTTATAAACCATTTGCAAATGTCTTATTACATCATCACATTTTATTTATAAAGGTGAGGTGCATGGGTGACCTCAGACAGTAGATTTGTCGTAAGACTTAAATGTTAAGTCTCGACGCCATGTAGGCGCCCCTTGATCTCTGACCAAGATCAAAATAACAGGTTCCAAAATATTTTTTTAATAAATTTAAATTTCAACATACTTTATTACCATAAATTAATTAAGATAAGTAAAAAAAATATTATATTCACATTTTTTGCAGACATCAAACATATTTTTAATTTATATTCCAATATATGAATATTGGCAACTGATAAAATATGGTCACTTGGACTTCATGATAATTGGTAGATACATGCACTTTTTAGTAAAAACATTAAAATTTTAACATAGCAAGATACTAATGTATTTTTCTTTCCTAAGCATATATATATAATAACACTATACATGGAATAACACTTAGTAAAAAAAAGTAAATATATGGTCCATTTTTTTATACTTCAAGAAACATATTCGGAAAACGAAAGTGAATAAGTTTTTTCAAAATATGTAACAACCAGGCATTTTTTAATTGAAAATCTACACTAATATTATAAAGCGTAACACAGTAATCTCAGAAACTAATGGTAAGAATTCAAATATTTTTTTGTGTGTGGGATAGTCCATTTATCAGGGAATGTATGGGCTATATTACATCACGTCATTAGTTTCGAAATATGTGTAACCCATTGTACCGGCAGTCAGAGTTACCAGAGTCTCATACACAACTTTGACTTATTTCTATTTAACCAAGTAGACGTAGCTGCGGGCAAAAACTATCTTTTAATATACGCATTTCTAATAATCATAATAAATAATAATATAAGTAAGTTTTAGCACCTAAGATTTATTAAACACTTCTTGCATTTTAATTGTATAAACTAGCGCCACACATATATGTAGAAGTGTAATTTTATTTAAGAATTTTGAAAGAGAAAGTTTACTGTACGTGTCCAAAAATTTTACCATCACAAGTCATGGTTACCATTGAGTTTCACCTTGAAATTGTTCTCGATTCGCTTCGCCTAGTAAGTGTGAGCATTGATCGTCAGCCAATTCGTTACTAATCGTCGTTTTCTCTTCGATATGCGTGATAATAATGACAATAAAAATGTATCGTGCTGCTGATGATGCGGGCGTTCGCCAATTTCGTTGAAGTCAAGGGTTTACGGGTTTATTGACTTCAGCGCATGCATACATATAATACATTTTTTAAAATACTTATTAGTATAGCTTCATTAAAATAATGTTATGTATAAAGTTTATTCTTAGAAGATACTGACGTTTAATACGTTTTACATTATAATTGGAGTCGTGAGAAGGACATCTGTGTTATAATTATTTCTCACAGATATTATATAATTTTACCTGCTTTAGTTAGAAGTAGGTAAAAAAAGGTAGAAATGTCAGATTAGCTAGTCGTAATTGATTCTTAAATGTACTTAGTTCAAAAAAAATGTACATAATTTATTATTCAACAGCATTTTCAAAAACATAAAGATGCTACATTATTGTTAACAACCGGCTTAAGTGACTTTCTTTACCGCTGTCCACTAATTTTGACATCACATTTATTTTCGTATAGTGAGACAGCGATCCAGTTCTAAATGAAAGTAAACACTCGCTGTTTACTGTTTTTTTGCAACTCAGATCAATAGCATTGGAGCTGGTAAAAAATGACATCCTGTTATACCTAGTTACATACTGGTTCGGAGTCGACCTTCGATCATTTATTTACATAATAATATATACCGTTGCTTCATCTCGGCTAATAGGAAGTGTAGCGTTATACCATACTTATCTAATTGATTGTGTAGCAATTATATGTATAGAATAACAGTTATTTACAGATAATTATTATTTACAGTTGGTAATAACTATCAATTGCCTAATGTAATTATAAAGTTTCTTGCAGAGGGAAACTAATGTTAAGACATTACGTTCCCCACTTTTCGCCGAATATTTCGAGGCATTGCTTGTTGAATGGCGGAATTCAACCCCGGGCTTTTTGCCTTTTTGCAGAGCGAAAATATGAACCCACAACCGTTGCGTTGCACTCATACCCTTATGCGCCTTCGCCACAACGGCCTCTAATTATAAATTTAAAAAATATTTTTCTACGACATTAGTAAATAATTTTAAGTATCGCCGCAAGTCAGAGTTAGTGTTGCGATTTCACACAAGTAATGCCATCATAGTTCATACTTTATCATATGTGAATGTAAGTTTGTTTGTTACGCGCTCACGCCTAAACTGCTCGACCGATTATCACGAAACTTTATACACATATTTTGAGAGGACAAAGGACATAGGATAGTATTAATAAAAATAAAAAATATGTTATCCTTAGGCTATAATACTAAAATAAGTTAAACCAAGCAAAGCCGCATTTGAGTCTAGTATATTATATTTTCTTGCAATACAGTGTACAAAAGATTAATTTTATAACTTAGATGACGCCGCATCTATATTTACATGTATGTATGTATATACTGCAAGTGTAATATTTGTGTGCTCTGTCATTATGTCTGAAAACATTAATCACTTTCTCCGGCTGTGAATACAGATTGTATTTTCCAGTGAGCGCTGGCATGTTGAAGCGCGAAAATTATTTTATGATTCTTGCAAAAAACAAGCGAGGAAATCAGAATAAATTATATAGTATTTATATTTTATTAAATAAAGTTCACCTTCAAGAACATAGCAGGTGAGGCATTTTTTTTATAATGTCATGACGTAATTTAAATGTTTAATTGTAACTAATCTTGTCCCCTATGAGTTAGGTTCCATTTATTTAGGTATTAGTTAACTCTATACACCTTGCGTTTATGTATTGTGTTATCTGTTGTATTCGAACCTAAAGGTTCCGGCTTAGGGTACCTTATAGACAAAAGAAACATTACTTTCCCTAAATAGACGAGGCCAATATTATCAAAGGCAACTAACTCTTTTATAGCTTTTTGACATGAAAATAACTTACTTTGTTGTAGCTTTAACGATGACTAAATATTTTGTCTATTTCTTAATATTTTCAAAAAGTGGAAATAAAATAAAATTTGAAATTCAAATATATTTAATAGAATATTAAGTATATAAGTAATTGTTCATGTATTTAAAAATTCTCACTTTATAATAAGAGTGCTTTTGCAATTCCTTTAGAGCGATTCACTTTGCCCGTAGAAGCTAACACAATTGAGAGTGGAATGCTGCCCTAGATTAAAACCTGCTGTTGCCACTCGAGCACCATGGTATATAGAGCATACCACATGGGATTTATAATTTAAAATACTTTTACATAGAAGAATAATTACTTATGTTTATTTATTTAATAACATACTTATTTAAAAAAATGTCTTGATTTAAAATTTCGTTCGAACGTTGTTAATTATATCAGAAACGTCTTTTATACGGTTAAAATTTGAGCGTTGAGCTCTACCACTCATAAGGCAATGCCCCAAGAATTCAGCGGAAAGTGGGTAACGGAACTGTCTTAACGGGAAACGGAGTGTCTTAACATTAGATTTCCAGGTTTCCTCTGCCTAAAGTGCTATGAAGCTGTAAAAAAAGAAACTTTTTAACTTCGTGTAAATTATATTATCGTGTATATATATATATATATCTGGGATTTTTTATTAGAATTATTGAAATAAATTTGTTAATATATTAAATAATATTAGATCAAGACGCCTCTCTCATGTTTCTTAAATTGAACTCATAAGATTAAACACAAGATTTTACTGATCGTAATTGGATAGTTAAAACCAATTTTTACCATGTTGTTTACTGCGCACGTAAATTTGCTTCCGCCATTATTCTGGTACTTTCTAAAGTTGTTCTTTTGTTAAAATACCAATTTATTCACATTCCATTATGCACTGTCACCGCGTCGCTTCTTAAACTTGCAGCTATTGTATCTCAATAGGAGTATACTCATAGTTCGTCAATGTTTACTTAGGTGCTATTCTTAACGATCGTAGCAACAACACTTTCTGTTTTAATACTAAATATTGAATATATTTAACATGTTAGGGAAACCTCGAATTATTACAAATTGCTCAGTAAAATATCAACTTCACGCTGTATCACGCACATAGCAGAGTAGAGGGAACCTAGTGTAAAGACACTCTGTTCATCGTTTTCGTTGAATTCTGGACGCATTGCGTGTTGAGTGGCGGAAATCAACGCCGCAAAAAAGAACGCACTTTTAATTAATTTTTAATTTAATTTTAATTTAAATTTTGTGTCGATAAGTTACTAGAAATTTTGCATCCTAACCAATATTTTAGTTAATTAATATTATTGTGCATTATTTTAAGTATCAGTATACTTATACATACTATCATGATGTAACTTCCTCAACGGAAAATGACGGTTTTCAATAGATATTTATAAAAAATATTAGCAGCATTTTGATTGACGCACCTGCTTATTTCTTTATCTATCTGCAAAAAAATATTACATACTAGAGGACGCGCGCGGCTTCGCCCGCTTATTAGGAGTGAATTCTAAAAAAACCACGAAACATGTGTTCAATAAAATATTTTTAACTGAATTCAAATTTTTATAAAAATCGGTGGCAATTTAAAGATTTTTCCATATAAACTTTCAACCCCTTATTTGAACCCTTAGGGGGTGAATTCTTAAAAACCATGAAACACGTGTTCAATGAAATATTTTTTAGAGTCTGAATTTCAAATTTTATAAAAATCGGTGCAGATTAAAAATTTTTTCCATACAAACTTTCAACCCCTATTTCATCCCTTTAGGGTTAAAATTTTTAAAATTCCCTTCTTAGTGGATGTCCAGAATATGAAAATAAACATTTGCCCAAGTTTCACGTTTCTACCATCAGCGGTTACGGCTCTGCGTGCGTCTTACCTCAGTCAGTCCATCACAAGTCCTTTTATATATACAGATTTAAGAACCATATCCTTATAAAACGTTACAGAACCAGATTTACTACTTTATACTTATATTGCAAAAAGGAAAAATTATTAATAAATATATTATAAATCAATTTTTATTCGGATATCTGTGTAAGTGTTATATTTATTTCTTTTAAATAAATACCATCTATGTACAGTGCTTACTATTTTTATGTCAAAGTAGCCAAAAAATATTTTAAAAATATTTTTTGGCCGTATTCGTCGTATTTTGTTGTATAAGCGTATTATTCATTTACTTTTGGCAATTGACTTATAAGTATTATATTTTTAGCTTCACGCAAAATGGCAGGGTAGGCCACCTATCTGTTTTCTGGGAACCTAGTTAAGACTCTACGTTCCCCGTTTTCCGCCGAATTCTGGAGGCGTGGCATGTTGAGTGGTCTCAACTCAAAGTTGCATTTTCGCCTTGTTACCAGAGCGATGAAATGAAAATATCAAATATTTAATTTCCCCCAATGACAATCGAACCCAAAACCTGACGCGTTCAGTCACAAGCTGTGCCCCTACGCCACGTCTGGCCTCTGTTTTATTTAGAGTTTTTCCTAATTAAAAAAAAAATATTTTTCGGACAATACTACTATTGTTTTAAGCTATATGATGTAATTTGTTGTGCAATGAATAAACATACTGTCACAGCTGACATAATGATGCGTAATCGTTATATTAGAGCATTTCAACATATTAATAAAAACCGGATCGATAAATTTTATACTGTAATTTTTTTTAATATTGCTAAGAATTGGGAACCTAAATAAGTGCACCAAAACTGAATGTAATGTCGCCTATTTAAGAATAACCTTGGGGCCGAACATTCATATTTGTGATATTTAGAATTTACCTGCAGTCAATTAACATAAAGGCTGTCATAATAAATTATAATTTATTACGATAAATACTGAGGCCAGTCGTAGCGCAGGGGCACAAAGTGTGACTGTACACGCAACTGGTTGTGGGTTCAATTCCCACTCGAGGAAATGGATTATTTATTTTAAATTTATATTTTCATTTCTTCGCTCTGGTGTTCAAACAAAGCGCGGCTTAAAGTTCCGCCACTTAACACGCAATGCTTTTTCAATTCGACGGACAATGGAAAAGGAGTGTTTAAACACACTTTTTTGCTGTATCCCGCACATGGCACATAGCAAAGGGAATCTGGAAACCTAGTGTTAAGATATCATCTCTCCAAATTGTCAATTAAATTAGTAATATTTTATTTCCTGGAGTGGAAATCGAACTCTCTTCTTGTCGCGTTTACAGACACACGCCTGTACCCTCGCGGCATGGCTGGCGTCATGTTAATATTACTGTATTGTTCTTATTTATTTTGAACGCTTTAAACTGAAACAATACCATTTTTGAAATAACGATATATGCAACATTATTTGTAATATAATTATTTATACCTACATATATTTCCCAATCGATACTCGTATTATTCGTTATAGTAATCTAAAGTAATTTCTTGTAATTCGATTTTTACGCAGAAACACTTAACGACTATTAGTAAATTTCTTAAGGTCATACGAACGACGTATAAATTGGAATGTTTCTGTTGTTTTGCATCGTGACTTGATAACATTGCCGTTTCACTTGTAATCGAATGTATATTCTATCCATTCTCAATATGCAAAGACTATATAATAGAGGCCAGTCGTAGCGCAGTGGTATAAGCATGTGACTGTAAAAGCGACAGGTTGTGGGTACGATCCCACTTGGAGGGATGAATAATTATTTATGAATATTATAATTTTTTCCCCCTTCTACCAAGTACAATAAGACAGGTTAAATTCCGCCACTCCACACACTATGCCTCGAAAATAAAAAAAAACAACGGAAAGTAAGGAAATGAAATGTCTTAATATTAGATTCCCTCTGCCTACCATGCTGTACATACAGCTTGAAACTAAGGAGTAATATTCGCTTCAATACTCATTCTAAACAACTAATATGAAATATTGCATACTAAAGTAAAGAAGCAGTTATTGATTATATCTAAAAATATAAAATAGCCTTGTCCATATATATCGTAACTCATTCTTATGGGTTTTTATAACTGGTCGTTAACTGTCACGGTGTTGTGTAATGTATCTATGATATCTCATTCAATTGCATTATAAAATCAGGCAAAGACCTAATCGGATACAGCCTACTTCTTTGCTAATCCTCGATTTACGTCATTGGTTATATAATTATTTAAGCGCTTCTAAAACTAGGTTTAGTTATAGTATTTACTTTATTATTATTTAGGTGCTTATAAAAATATATATTTAGAAACCTAAAACTTGAAGTTTTTACCTGTAATATTAGGTACAAACTAAAAACTGGGTGAATTTGACGAAATATCCTTGTGAAGATATTATGATCAAGAAGATGATTTAAGACAGAACTTTAGTTTTTCGTAGAATATACTTTTCTTGGTATCATAGGTATTCGTTCCACGAACCTTGTTATGGACATGTTTATTAAACAACTTATAATAAAAAAAACAAGAGGCCAGTCGTGGCGCAGGGGCACAAAGTGTGACTGTAAAATTGACTGGTTCTGGGTTCGATCCCCACTCGTGGAAATTAAATATTTACTTACATTTATATTTTCATTTCTTGGCTCTGGTGTCGAAGCAAAGCACGGCGTTGAATTCCGCCACTCAACATGCAATGCCTAGAGAACTCTGCGGAAAGTGGGGAACGGAGTGTCTTAACACAAGGTTCCCTGTATCTACCCTGCTGTGTCTTGATGATTATTGCTTATTGCTGAAACTGATTTATGAAAAAAAAAAACATTTTTTTATTAACAAATTGAAAAAAATAATTCTTAGTAAACTAAACCGCAAAGGTTATTTGTGAAGAATACTATAAATGTCACAGTTAGTGCTTAGTTAATTGTGTCATACAAACCATAACAATTGTATCATCACCAAATTCGAGTGCAGTTACGAAATAACTTTCTTAGTATTAAAAATAATGGTAAATACGGTTATTATTTCTTAATCAATCTATTAAGCTTAAACCTAAATTTACTTTCATTAACTTTGAATAAAATCATGATAATCATAACCCGTTGTTCTTAAGAACTACTAGTAAAATATCTTTTACATAGATTTTTACCAAATTATAAGTAAAAATGTTAAAAAATCTTAAAGATAAATGTTTGTAGCAGGATTGGTGCGGATTGGATTTTTTTTGAAACTTTGGAATACTGTTCAAGCTCTCAAAAGTCCTCCCTAGTTAGATCACCATGTGTTTTAAACCGACTTTTGTAAAAGGAGTAAATTCTACTATTTTTTTATGTTTAAACTTTTGACTGGTTGAATCGATTTTGATGATAATTGGGTTTTTCTTTGTTTTGTTTTGTGTTATTAGAAAGCTAGTGTTTCCTGTCTGGTCCCATTTCTGACAATGTTAACCATGGAAAAATTATATAAGTCTTAAATTTGCATTATGTGCGCGACAAATGAACAAAAAACTCAATATTACGCCAACCGATTTCGATGATTCTTTTTTTATTGGAACAAAAAAAAATAAAACGTTCAGCGATGAAAATTTGGTTAGGTTCTGATTATGACATCCACGACAAAATAACGGTAATTTACTATTTGAAGTCGGTTTTTTTGTTAAAAAATAAATTATTATTATGTAATTGTCGCATAATGATCAGAATCTAGCTTTACCATACACAACTAGTAAGTTTTAACTTTTACAGAAGACTTTTATAGTAAAGATGCCTTCAGTGTGAAAAGAATATAAAAACCACCTTAAACTTACGAACCACTATCACGGCGATTCAACTCAACATAAAGATAACTCCAATAACCTGTTCTTTCACCGGATACCGGATTTGGTGTAGTGATACGATATTCCTGTAATACGAGTCTGTTACGGCCTGATAGACGGCAGGCGTGGAGACCCGCGCCCTTACACTTACAGTGAAGTGGAGTGAAGCCTTTCCTGTGTTATTGATTCTGATATGTGAGACGACGGCATTTCCTAATTTGTTTCGATTATTCTTCTTAACAATTAATTATTTTCTTCTAAAATATATATATATATATAATATTAACAACTATTAAGGAAATTGCATGGCATGACTGTAACGCCACGGTTCTGGGTTTGATCCCCATTCGGGGGAATGAATTATTATTATTTCTTAATATTTTCATTTCTTCGCTATGGCACTAATACAAGCGTTGAGTTCCGTCACTCAACACGTAATGCCTCTAAAAATTCGGCGGAAATTGTGGAACGAAGTGTCTTAACACTTGGTTCCTTCTGCTTATCCTATTGTATACGGGATACAGCATGAAGTATGTCGCTATATACATTAAGTTAACTTGCAGTAAAAACATGAACATTCTAATATACATATGTATATACTTAAGAAAATGTGACTAGAAATATACTTATAAAATAAAATCAGTATATTAAATGTAAGAAAATGTAATATATTTTCTGATTATGATTATATTATAATTTCTACGTGTTTCCAGGCGAAGCGGTATCGCTAACAGTCATACATCAGTGCACCACAGTCAAAACAAATGCCAACTTAAAGCACACGGTCACATGATACTTTAATTTTTGTGCTGCGCTTGTCAAACCACCAACGCGATTGTTTCCAACAATCGTGCGATCGATGTCGAAATATGCGATTAAAAATTTAAAATTTAATTAGCTTCACGTTGGATTCCGCACACAGCAGGGTACGCAGAGGGAACCTAGTGTTAAGACACTCTGTTGACTGTTCCCCACTATTCGCCTTATTCTGGAGGCATTGCGTGTTCAGTGGTGGAATTTATCTCCGCGCTTCGCCTCGACACCAGAGCGAAGAAATGAAATTATAATTTTCAATCAACCTCGAGTAGGGATCGAACCCACAACCAGTCGCGTTTAAAGTCACACTTTGCGCACCTGTGCTACGACTGACCTCAATTGTAATATGCGATGAGACAATGATATAGTCACTTGATTATTCGGACAGACCTACTTATAGTTGTAATTATTATAATGGAATAAAATCATTTGGGAAAGAGATTTCGTTATGTAAAATAAAACAATAATATATATAAATTAACACTTAATAGCTCCTGCTATTAGGTAATTTAAATATTAATAAAAATGTTTATATTATATAACTTTTAAAATATTTTATATTTTTTTAAAGTAACGTAAAGTCAATTTAAGCTTGTAGTAATAATATTTTTACCTACTATTTCATGCCGTAAATCAAATTTAATAGGTAGGTATGTCAGGTAATTGATGAAATGAAAAGTAAACATTTCCGAAACCTGATTTTATGAACAATATTTTAATTAAAAAAACAAATCAGCTTCACACTGTATCCACACAGCAGGGTAGGCAGAGGGAACCTAGTGTTAAGACTCCGTTCCCCACTTTTTGCGTTGCGTTTTCAGCGGCAGAACTCAACGCCGCTCTTTGCCTCGACACCAGAGCGAAGAAATGGAAATATAAATTTAAATAAATATTTCATCTCGAGTGGGGATCGAACCCACAACCAGTCGGTTTTACAGTCACACTTTGTGCCCCTGCGCCACGACTGGTCTCAATATATTTTAATTGATTTTGACAATTAAAAAAATCATAAATTAAGTTCATAAAATCAGGTTTCTGATTATGACAAGTAATAATATGTTCAAATTTAAAATATGTTGTCTTTGAATAATGAAATTATTTCACGCTTAATTAATAAATTATTTATAATGGCGCATGTAGAGTCGGTAAAAATATGCTGCAATGTTCTAGCATATCCATTTTAAGTAGCGTTTCAATTTTAGATTGCAATATTTTATACAACTTTTATGAAATCTCTTTCCTTCAAGACATTAATCCTCGGTCAAAGTATAAACTAGTCCACGTACGTGCCTTCCGCTGCGAACCGCCCGACTCAAGGATTGCTTGGATTCCGATCCACCGGTCACTGCTCCGGGCTATGTCAATATTAATGATGAGATAGTGTTTGTTTTGAAGTCTCCGTAAGCTAAACATTATTTGTTTTTCGTTATATGGCTAAATTTTATTATGGAGCGGGAATAAAACTCTATAGTTTTAAAAATTTCTATGTATTCGTAAACGTGAATGATGACCAATATTAAAATACACTCATAATTTAATATATTTTTTTCTACTTTTGTCTACCCGCATGTTGCAGGGTAAGCAGAGGGAGGTTAGTGTCAAAACACTCAATCTTATCACTTTCCACCGAATTCTGGAGGCATTGCGTTTTGAGTGACGGAACTCAGATAATGTAAAGGCTTTACTTTCAATATTGTGTATGTGATATAAAAATATCAGACATATTGACATTACAATGGTAAATGCTTAGCTATTTCATACTATTGGTCTATAGTTTTAAAATGATCAAATATTCTTTAAGCGGGTAAAGTGTGGAACGAAGTGTCTTAACACTAGGTTCCCTCTGCCTACCCTGCTGCGTGCGGGATACAGTGTGAAGCTGAAATATTCTTAAAAATTTAGTGTGATATATTTGTAAAAGTAAAGTGCTTGCTGAGAAAAACAAAACATTTTACTTATCCTAACGTATGTGTATACTCATATTATGTTGTAACTTGAAATATTTCGCAACACAAAGTGCTACAAGCGAAAGTCTTTAAGCTGGTTTCAAGACTTCACATAAAACAGCTTACTTTTGACTACTTTATTTTCTTGACACAGCCGTGAGAAATATTATGAATTAAACACATTTAAAGTACCAACTCGAATATCTCTCACAGAGGCTGCCTATAGCCAAATTTAAATTATATTTTAAATTTACGCAATCTCTTACTTAATACTCTTATCAAAAAACAATACATCATTATTTCTTTCATCTGAATCGAGTTATGTAGGCGAGTGAATGCAATCTCAAAACTAATTTATTGTATAATGATAAGGTGTACGCTATCTCTCTATATTTTATATCATTTCATCTCCATTCGTCTTATACACTTTTGCCTTTTTTAAACCATGGCAAGATCTAACTGTCTATAGCAGAGGTTCCCAACCTTTTCTTGGTCAAGGATCACTTTTATATCATTCTTGGTAGCAGGGACCACTATGCATGTAGGTATAATAAAAATTAACTGTGATAATCAAATAGAAACTTTGCCTCACCATCCCCAGTCATAAAATTAAAATCGTTCGCGGACCATATTTAATCTTCTGCGGACCACTGGTTGGGAACCAGTGGTCTATAGTAATATTCATTTTTTAATAATCAAATCATAAAAAACAACAGCCATTCGTCGCGTCGGTCGTCGGATTTGTGAATTGTAAATTGTGTTATGACATCGATACAACCTTATTTTTTTTGTCCATTTACTTAGTTTTATATATAATTGGTAACGGAAGTAAAAGTATCGAAAATTAGACAAAAGCGTGTCGATTATGCAAAAATTTGTTGGGATTATTGGGCAGTTCATAATGTTCTTAACAAACTCTGTTCTCTCAAGAATTTTATGTTGAAAACTGTTACTTATTTATTTAAGTTTTTTGGTCAATTACACGCTGTGTCCCGCGTAAAGCTGGATAATAAGAGGGAAAGCATTACGTATTGAGTGGCGGAACTCAACGCCACGCTGAGAATATTAATAAATAATTATCCATTTCTCCGAGAAGTGATTGAACCCACAACTGTCTTTGCTCCACGACGACCTCTTAATAACTGTCAATAAATATTTGTCAGTTTACAATTTTTTTTATATTTCATTATTTATTATTAACTTGCGATTATAAAATTATTTTATTTTGCTAACCTTTTAATAAAACTATATTATTTTAATATAGTTCTTTAATTAAGTTAAACTACTAATAATATTTGTCAAAGTATATCTAATTAAATTTGTCACTAGTGATGGTAAAATTCATAAAAGTGAATGAGGTACTGTGTCAAATAGAACACAGAAAGTACCTGACAGCTCAGTGGAATGTTATCTTTGACCTGAAATAATATTTGCCTTATCATTTATATTGATACGCTCGATTGTAAATACGAATTCTATGAATTAGTAAATACAGTGGACTTTCTAAATTATCTTTTTTGTATTGAAAAAGGTTTTTAATGAAACTTTAAAAACAAGACGAAGTGTGGCGTTGTGTTCCATCACTCAACATAATGGTATGTTGAGTGATGGAAAATAAAAAAAAATTAGCTTATATTTTAAACCTTAAACCAAATCCAGGCCTCTTCTTGAACTCTTTCTTTTTTTAATAGAAAAAGAAATGACGGTGCTTACGTATATTATGTTAATAAAAAGAAAAATTCAAATTCTATTATTATGAAAATAAGGATCGGGATATACAAAAAGTATCCCGATGAGGATAGGGGAAAAATGCTGCTGAAATAATATAACAGGCTTGTATCAGAAACGTGAGACGGTCGCGCGCACATAGGACGCTCTGGCCACCGCCAGTGCACACTTGGCTAGCGAGCGGAACACGCGTACTGACACTCGCGGATAGAGGGGACCCACAAATATACAATATATAAACAAAATAAAAGGAATTTACAATAGAAAACATATTAAAAACAACTCTGAGAATTTATTTTTATAACATTATTAATCAATAACGTGGGATATTTGATTATATTAAGATGCCGGTCGAAACGAAAATTAGCTTTTCTGGTAAGTTTTCACGATCCTTTTTGTTTAAAGTTTTATAATTTTTTTATTTATTTTTTTAAGATTAAAATTGTAATTTTTAATAACCTTGATTTTATGCACAGCATATATGTATATTCGTGTATTTTTTTTACGTTTGTAACTATAGAACTTGTTTTCGGTATGTTTATCGCTATTTTATGAATAATACATGTTTTTAATTTTCTTATCAGTTATTAAGTGAATAATAAATTTGTTGTTTGCACTTTTTATATGTATTTGTATTAATAAATAGGTATTTATATGTTGAGTTCGCAAACTGCAGATTCTTAGGAACCAATTCTCTATTTCATAACTCGTTAGTGTATAGTGCTTAGAGATACAGGTGCTAATTAATGTGAAGTGGTAACATAGGTATTATAACTTACATTGTTTCTCAACAATTCAATGAAGTTATTATATTAAAATATGGTCTTTAGTGGATTTAATAATAAATTTACCATTTTATTCTACCATTACCATTTCTATATATATACATAAGTATATATTTTCAATCGCAGTCCAGTCATAAACCAGTCATAAATTCTTAAACCTAAAAGTGAAGTGGTTATTCCCACACAATAGGCTAAAACTACACATAAGGTGAATACCACACAAGTTATATATTGATTGCTTTTGTTTTATTGTAAAAATCAATGAAGTAATAAAATAAATTCCTTATTCTTTTAAAGTATAATAATATGAATATTCTCTGAGAAACTTCGGCACTAAGTATATCTCTCTAAATAAAAAAATATATAAATCAGCTTCACGCTGTATCCCGCACACAGCAGGGTAGGCAGAGGGAACCTACTGTTAAAAAAGAATTATGTGAAATAAAAAAGAATTGCGTGTTGAGTAGCGGAACTCAACGCCACGCTTTGCCTCAAGATCAGAGCGAAGAAATGAAAATATAAATTTATATAAATATTTCATTTCCTCGAGTGGGGATCGAACCCACAACCAGTCGATTTTGCAGTCACACTTTGTGCCTCTGCGCCACGAATGGCCTCCAACTATAACTCTCTGATTGTAAAATATGTGAGAAAAAGAAAAATGACTTATACTTATAAAATTGACATTCGATTAAAAAAAAGGTTACCACTATAGGATGTTATATTTTTATACCTAATATTAGTAGTATTAAGTACTCATACAAAATAAAAATATAACGATGTTGTACAATATACTATTATGTAATAGGTACTTCTAATCACCCCTCGTCTCGTAACATTTTATA
This sequence comes from Heliconius erato x Heliconius himera, assembly GCA_013421005.1. NCBI lineage: Eukaryota > Metazoa > Arthropoda > Insecta > Lepidoptera > Nymphalidae > Heliconius > Heliconius erato x Heliconius himera. The sequence continues at coordinate 83,694 of JAATLQ010020690.1, read as the reverse complement.
TATTAATAGCATCAAGCCATAGCTATAGGTATAGGTGTTGATTTATTTAGGCGCGCCAGCGAACCTCCCTTGCCGCTCTCCTTTGAACTATAACGTGCGCCCCGTTTTATTGAACCTCCAAACGCCCTCTTGACACGAGCATTTAAGATTAAAGATTTAAATTTAAGAGGCTAGTCTTAGTGCAGGGGTTCAAGTGTGTGACTGTAAAAGTGACTGTTTGTGGGTTCGATCCTGACTTGAAGAAAGGAAATGTTTATTTAAATTTATATATATATTCAATTGTTCTCGCTGGTTCCAAGGCAAAGCGCGGCGTTGAATTCCGCAACTCAACACGCAATGCTTCAAAATTCGGCGGAAAAATGGGGCAATGATTTTCTATTATTTAGTATTAATTACTTTAGGTTATTCTTGTTATCAGTAGCCCATTATTGTAAGAGGCTTACCCTGACCCTTGTGCCTGTGCGGCTAACATTTGTGGTATTTAAATAACTTATCCTTGTTTGGTGTTCTATCACGACTGTGACACGCCACACAACCGTAGATGTAACCGCATCTAAGCCTTATCAGATTTATACTATAGATGAACAATAATGGATTGTAAAGGATTTGTTTCTACTTTAATTATTTGTATTGTTTGAAAGTTTCATTTTCAATTTATTTTTTTATAGTATAAATTATAAATGTTTGATGAGTACATTGCGTTGTGTGCGGCGTTGAGTTCCGCCACTCAACACGTAATGCTTCCAAAATTCAGCGAAAAGTGGGGAACGGAGAAACTTTACATTAGGTTCCCTCTGCTTACTCTGTTGTGTGCGGCATACAGCGTGAAGTTTTTTTTGTTTAATGTGTAAAATGTGCAAACACACTTCAAATTATCTTATAATTGGATGTATTTTGATATACGTTACTGGCTGCGAGTGATATTTAAAAGATTAACTGTGGTAATAGCTAAAAGGGTAATCCTATAATACGGTATCGCTTACACGATAAACATACATTACAGCATAATTCCCTATACCTACGCGAATGATGGCACTCTATGCCTAATTGATTACGATGTTTATTTCCAATTCCTACCAATATATACACAACAGATATATAATCGGTAGTAGTAGCTACTAGAGTTTGATACGAGTAATACGACCAGGTCCTTGGCTTAAGTCAGGCCAGGGGCAGTTCCTTGGTTTAACTCTAAAAAAAGGTTAAGCCGTCCTTAACGCTAGTTCGTGATTTTCTTAATTTTTCCCTATCAAAGACAATATTTTCATTTCCATACTATAATAATTCACGAAGTAAAACATGTCACACACGTTCCGCTCTCAACCTTACATAAATATTTACATCCGACGTCTGTATTTCCCGCGTCTCATCCTTATCGGAGATGCGCCGTTTGCTTCGAAATTGCTCGTTTACTTGTCTCGGCATTGTTGTCGTTCAGCCGTGGCAGGACTGCAGAACAGGTGTAGCCTGCACAGGTTTTACGTGACTGACTTGTGTGATGTGTCGCCTTATCGCCGATACCATCAAATCATCATAGATCGTTATTACGTATGTATAGTATGGTCGACAAGTCGTGGCCTGATGTTAGGTTTTCTTAATTAAATCGCTTTCTTCGTTCGAGATGACAATCATTAAAAGTAAGAAAAAATCCTAAAATCATATCTGCGCAGCCATCAGCTTGCTTCAGGGCATTCTTCAGGGTGTAATCTTAAGGTTAATATTAATTCTATATAGTTATGCCTGTTATTGCTTATATAACGATTTAACTAAATTGATTGCTTGGTACCTTTCGTCGTATAAATATATCAGTTTGAATAACCTTCGACGACAGTTTTGAATTTCACACGGCTACAATGTAGCGACATCGATTCTCTCAAAGCGTATCGGCCTAAACCAAACGTCTCGGTGATCAATCTTCAAATAAAAAGGTTATATTTGTTTACATTTATCTAGCATATTTATATATTTTTTTTATTCTTTTATAAATATATTAGATAAAGCTAATATTTTTAATAGCCAATAATTAAAAAAATATCAATATTTGTTTTGAATTCAAACACTCTGTACATATTTTGCATCGTTTTCCTATAATCGATATTGGCTATCAATAACTCATTGGCAGTATCAGATAATATTTATAGAATAATAGAAATAGAAATGGTATCGATTATAATTTATGTATTAGTCATAAATGCCTCCATACTGGAAGTAATATTAATAGTATGTAATTAATTGCCTGCATATATGTTGCACGTGCATATATTAATTCTTTTTGTGCGTGGCGCCATGTTGCTTGATAGTAAACCTGTTTCTCCTGATTGGAACTTGAAGTTGTAAATGGCAAAGAATTACGATGAAAATCTTAACAAGTCGTTCTTGTAATTATCCTTTAAGGGTTTAATTATACACATAAAAATACAATTTTTGTAAAAAATATTTTTGAATACCAAGTAGGCGCCGTTGAGGTTTAATTGGGTTGTGTTTTGCGACACAGGATTGTGATATGAAATTATTGTTTGATGTTAATATTTTTCGGCCTTGTTTTAGAGAAAATGTGATTTTAACCATTAATGGAAAACATAATCTTTTTGAGGCCAGTCGTGGCACAGGGGCACAAAGTGTGACTGTAAAATCGACGGGTTGTTGGTTCGATCCCCACTCGTGGAAATTAAATATTTATTTACATGTATATTTTCATTTCTTCGCTCTGGTTTCGAGGACAAGCGCGGCGTTGAGTTCCGCCACTCAACACGCAACGCCTCCAGAATTAAGCAGAAAGTGGGGAACGGAGTGTTTTAACACTAGCTTTCCTCTGACTACCACCACCCTGCAGTGTGCGGGATACAGCGTGAAGCTGATAATCTTTTTAAATAATAGAAGGACCCCATGTTAAACTAAGTGTTTCTTATTATTTGCAAAAATATACATCTATACAGTTGCTGCATTACATTAAAATCTACTATCACACGGGACTATGTTCATATAGCTATGCTCCCATGGGAAATCATTGTTATAAAATACAGCTTGCTCATTCGTAATTATCATTTTTTATAGTTTATTTAGTTTATATTTACTGTTAACTTCGAATTCCAAGTTACCATTAACTGGAATATCGCCAAACATAAATTTTTCCTACATTTAAAAGCCTATTCAACACGTTGTATAGTTTTATGTTATTTATAATAGCCAGCAGCGACGCCATAGCGTCTAGACTCTAGACTTTATTGAATATTCCCTGTGACCCGCCCATCCACTGCATTCTATTTCCGCATTTATTATCAGGCGCACGTACGTACTGTACTTATGTAATTAGCTAACAACCGGTTTCTGCTTTTGCCCTGTATTTAGCAAATAGATTTGTCATTTATACTGGAGGCTATTAATATATGTCTATGTTACAACGATCGCAGTATTATCAGTATTTTTTTTTATCAGCTTTACGCTGTATCTCGCACACAGCAGGGTAGGCAGAGGGAATCTAGTGTTAAGACACTCCGTTCCCCACTTTCTGCCGAATTGCGTGTTTCGTGGCAGAAGTCAACACCACGCTTTGCCTCGACACCAGAGCGAAGAATTATGATTGTCAGTTATATCTTAAATAATATAATTTGATGATAATTTATCCATGTTGGTTAAGTAACTTGATTTATTATGCTATTTTAAGTTTGAGATCTCATTAAGAATACCTAATTAATTTGTATGTAAAAGACTTATTCCCTGAATATATTGATACATTGACAAATTCAGGAATAAATAAACTTAAATGGTATCTATATCTTCCAGTAACAGTACCAGCATTTTTTTGGGCAAGAGAAAAGACGAGAGCTGATTTTAAAGACTCTATCAAATCATTAGTAAACAGTAGAAAATATAAAATAAATGTAGGTTAATATCAAGAGTAGGTGCATTATAATATCTATATTCTTTGCTTTAAATTGTCACATCTTACCAAAACAAGTATTTTACGGAGGCGTTCAAATAAATTATGTAAACGTACGTACATTTAAATATTATAACTAACTGTTTATTTTGAGACATTTTTCTACATATAGACAGAACTGGGCAATTCAAATAGTGATTTATGACGCGCTACTGAAGATTATTTAAAATCCTAACGTTTTTAAGCAGCAGTTTTGAGTTCATTGGCTTCTACAGGCTTAAATATTTTTTTTGTTAAATAAATATTATTTTAGGAAATTTCTTCTAATATGGCTTATGAATATTTATGAAATGTCAGCGTCAATTAAGATATGTATGTATATCAATCTTAAGCAAAGTTTGATCTTATCGAATTTATTTAACAGATGTTATTTCAATGTGATTAATGATAGTACCAGGTTAGGTTAGGCTATATAAGTTAATAATTTGTTAAACGTTACAACTAGTCTTATTAGACTTATAAATAAAAAATCATATATCATCGCATTGTTTAGAAGATATTGGCACTTTTTTTTTCTTTTTTCACCTTCTCGCTGTATCTCGCATATAGCATGATAGGCAGAGAAAACGTAGTATTAAGACACTCAGTTTCCCCCCTTTCCGCCAAATTTTCGAGGCATTTCGTTATAATTGACGGAACTCACTGTCGCGATTTTTCCCTTGGTTACCAAAGGGAAAAGTTTAAAATATTAATAAATAACATTTTTTTCATGAGTAGAAGTCGAATCCATAACCTTCGCGTTACAGTCACACATTGTGTTCCTGCATTTGGTGTATTTGATACATTTTTATTTTATGATAATAAAACATTACTCTAATGAAGCCCCCATACAACGCTGAACCAAATTTTATGTAATGCTCACCATATTTGCGATGACGGTGTTACATTCAGGTGCCATAGTGTAAATTGTCTTATTGACTAAACACTTACGTCAGTGTCTCTTTAAGACGTGTTCACAAGTTCAAGGTAGACTGTTGGGAACTCCGGTTTCTTATTAAAAAAATATCATTTATTTATTGTAGCAGTATAAGATGTTTTTAAAGACTTCAAAGACATACATCACGTACCTCCTTCGTCGCGGAATCTTTCGTGTTTTTATATAACTTGTGTCTTTCATATAAAAAAAAAAGTCCTCGTCTATTATTAATATATGTTGCTACTTGAAATAGCAAGTAACGTTAAGCAATTGGACAAAAGAACTGAGAACTGATACGAACAATTTTGAATGAAAGATTATTTGCTTTCTTTCATTACCATTGATAACGTTTTTCAATTTCAATATTTGTATGTAATAAAAGTTACCACGTTCACAAATAAGGAAAACGGAAAACGATGTTTCCTCACTAAGTCCGATATCCAGTGAAAATTATGTCAGTATTTAGTGCTTACCCTTATCTGGAACTATACTAATACCAGTTTCAACAAAGTATGTTGAAACAGCTATAATGTTGTCATGTCTGTATATACCTTCTGTTGTGGTACTATATACCGTTTACATATAGAGGCCCGCGTCTTTCCTTTTTGAGAACATATCCCGTCGTATGAAGCAAGTACTGACTCACCATGTTTACTTACATAAGTAAACAACGTAGTAATCTCGGACACGAGGCTTACTGAAATCTGATAAAAATCATCAACAATATACCATCAAGTGAGTTTACAATTTAAAATATTATACAAGTTTGTTAGCCAACAAATTTACATTATTCACACGGCATCGAAACCCAATATCAAATGGAATTCTAAATTCTATTGAAACGTGTTTCACTTTAAATGCTATGCTCTTTATGCAGAAAGTCAAGGCTTCGTTCCCGTCTAACTTGAACCTGCATTTATCATTGCCTTAGATAATAATCTAGGCAGTAACTCGCAGGCGTGAGGCTGAAACAAAGACGACTTAACGCTTATCTGCGACTTCGTGACTGTTATATTTCTCAGATGCCATATTCTATATAAAGCACTACTTCGCAGAATGTGGTGGACAAATCATAACATAATTGTTATATAAACTCACGTCAAAAGCATTATTTCTTTTAATTGGACGTTCTATCTATGGCCATAGATTCTATTGTGGTAATCGAAGAAGAAAAACGGAACTAACACTATATGACAAGTTACTATAAGACCAGATATGTTCGTAAGAACTCTGAAATTTATTCTTAATAAATGAGCGTATCAATATTTTTTTCCCTAAAATCTAAATATAGAAATAACTTGTTTTTTTTTTGCATTTTTAAAAAAGATTAATGGCCTTGACGAAAAATGAAGTCGGAATCCAGTTACTGAGTTCGCAAGCGATTCTCGTTCCCTTACATTTTCTATTTTGCCATTCGATCACTCGAGCCACTCAGCCGGAGAATTTCATTACGAGTGTCGATCTCTCGGCTTCCATTTCCTCTTTCCTTATTTCTCTAAGTTGTCTCTCACATACCTACACACTTTGCATAACCAAATAACCAAAGCAGGTTAAAAAAAATATTTTAGAACTCTTTAAATCAAATCAGCTTCACGCTGTATCCCAGCACACAGCAGGGTAGGTAGAGGGAACCTAGTGTTAAGACACTCCGTACTCTACTTTCTGCCGAATTCTGAAGGCATTGCGTGTTGAGTGGCAGTACTCAACGCCGCGCTTAACCTCGACACCAGAGCGAAGAAATAGAAATATAAATTTAAGTAAATATTTCATCTCCTCGAGTGGGGATCGAACCCACAAGCAGTCGGTTTTACAGTCATACTTCGTGCCGCTGCGCCACGACTGGCCTCAAATCTTATCATTACAATTTAAATAATTTCTTTATTCCTCTACCTGTCTACATTTTTGTAATATTTCTATTTAACATGCAAATATATGTGTTAGTACGACTCATTAGCGACCATTATCATAGCCGGGGCGATCGTGTTCAGATTGTCAATCACTATCCACTCCATACTCGTTCCGTAAGGGCGCAGTAAATTGTTCTTGAATTATTCAAATGATATTATTATATACAGTTAACCGCTTACATTCAACGCGGCGATAATGTGACCTTAATCTGCGATGCAGCTTGTATAATGATATCAATTAAAAATAAAACTGATGGTGTTATTAAAATAGTTGCATCTCAAATTTGTTTCTTATGTTAGATGACGTGATTGTGATTTATTATATAACGTTGTATATTGAAGCAAATAATAATATACTTAAAACATTCTTAACTAAAATAAATTAAATTTATTAAATCAGCTTCACGCTGTATCCCGCACACAGCAGGGTAGGCAGAAGGGAACCTAGTGTTAAGACACTCCGTTCCCCACTTTCTGCCGAATTCTGGAGGTATTGCGTGTTGAGTGGCAGAACTCAACGCCGCGCTTAACCTTGACACCAGAGCGAAGAAATGGAAATATAAATTTAAGTAAATATTTCATCTCCTCGAGTGGGGATCGAACCCACAACCAGTCGGTTTTACAGTCACACCTCGTGCCGCTGTGCCACGACTGGCCTCAAACAACATTCTTAACGTATTCCTTTTTTTTTCTAATATTGAATACTTTGCGTCAATTTGGCAACATTCATTTGAAAAAACGACAAATAATTAACAAAAACACATGCCTCCAGAATTCGGCAGAAAGTGGGGAACGGAGTGTCTTAACACTAGGTTCCCTCTGCCTACCCTGCTGTGTGCGGGATATAGCGTGAAGCTAATTTAATTTATTTAATTTAATTAACAAAAATGATACTATGCTTAAAGTTCTTACAAAAAATACAACATGTTTAACAGTATATGAGGATACCACGAATTGTATAAATTATCTATAGTCTACAATAACATTTTCCAGATATTATTGGAATATTTTAATATCTTATAATTATCACTTATCATTGATAGTACGTAGGATTATAAGATCGCGGTAGTCATATAGTGGCCAAGTCGGTCGGAGTATTTTAGTTTGCAGTTAGTAGGTCTAGTGCTCAATCAATTAATCCGCAGCACTTCCCTGAAAAAAAAACTGCAGTATAAGAAAATTGATTTAAAAAATATAGGAAGCGATTGTAGTTGTTATGTTGTTAGTTTTAATTATTTAACTATTATAGCTGATGAGAAACCATTTCATGCTGTTTTATTAACTGAACCTTAATTGCCATTGAAAATTGCATTTGCCTTGCAGCTTGTACTGCATCAATTGTCGTCAGTCCCACATGCAGATGTATGATCACGAGAACGAACCGCGTAATTGTCCTTAATTGACAAAATTAATGTCTGTTCAACGAGAAAGCAAGAGTGATGTTCGAACTTATGATAAACTAACAATACAAACTTATTATATTAAAGCTAAATTATAAAGAATAATAACAAAAATTGTAGCCTATGTATTATTCTTGTACATAACATAAGCTATATTACTGTAAAGTTTCATCTAATTCCGTTCAGTACTTTTTGTATGAAATTGGAACAAACATCCATCCATCCGTCCTCACAAACTTGCACTTTTATAATATAAGTAGAATATTTACAATAATATAAATTTTTTTTTAAAAAAGTTCAATCAAAACGTTTTAATGAAAAAAAAAATTCCGACGATATTGGAATAATTTAATAAAAGTATGTCAAACGATCCGCGTAATGTAGAGTGCGGTACGCAGATCGGCTTCATTATATAAATTGAACTAGGGGACTGTAATATTAGAAAATAGCGCAGACTAACAACTCTAGATCAAGTCACAACAACGTTGATGTCATGTCATTCAAATTTTTATTTGCCCAATTGTAATACCTGACCGATTCCACATATTGAATATTTAACTTGCCAGTTGTAAACAACGCTATTTGATATTTCGCTCGGATATATTTCATTTTTTTTCTACATGACGAATTGCTTATTATCATAACAATACGGCCTGTTTCAATATAATATGTAAATGTCAATTGGAATGTTGACATTATAGTGTCCCATAAAATATATGCTTGAAGAATTTGTAGCAAAACAATAAAAGCATATTTAAATACATATTTTAAACTATATTTCGTATATTCGTTAAATTTTATACACCAGGAGAAAGTTAAAAGTTAACTAATTGACGGTTTTATCGATTGACCTTGCAGTATTTTTCTTTAAAATTTTACTTTTACACTTATACGGCCTTGTATTACGTATAGTTTGTTAATATAGAAAAAATATTGTGGTATTTATTGATCCGTATCATACTTCATGTTTATTTAACTATTAATCGATTGCATGCACATTGAATGAAGGACCCTTCTAGAAAACTTACAAGATGACAATATTATGACATAATAAGCAATGTTTATAGTAATGGATGGCCTTCAGTTTATGTTACATTATTATTAATAGAAAAATATACAATTCCATCTTGAACTTCGAGGAAAATTATGGTTGTATTCATATTATTCGACGTTATTATCTTTGGTTTATAATTTATCTTAAGGCACATAAAAGAAATTAGAAGCAAATAACTTCTAATTGGTTTTTTTTTACTTACTCTAACAAATAATAGAGGCAAGAGAGAGCACCAAACGTGATAGAGATGATATGTGATAGAGATTTCAGTTTACTTATAGTTTTTCTTCCGCATAACTTAGTTACGTAGGTGGGTAGGGTGTGCGATGAGCCTCGCCAGCTTTACATCAGAGTTATGACTATCAGGCCCACGCGCCATGACAAGGCCGGCCCGTTGCGCAGTTGTCGCAGATGATTAATCAGACTTCGGGCGATCAGTGCCGGACATACACACGCCAATACAGGTCGATCTCGCGATTCATCGATAATAGCAATCAAGCATTTCCTATCGACGATTCAAGCAAGTACCAAGTAATAATTCTAATAGATATTACTAAAAATTTGCGGTCAATATTATGTCTATTCTTAACTATATTTTATCTTAACAACATATTTTATTAAAAAATAATAATAAAAAGGCTTAATGTCAGTAACTTATATCAAGCGTATTGCATATTCCAAACGATACAGTTGTTTTTGATTAAGTTTTTGAAAAAGCAAACAATAAATAATAAGCTTTACTCTATTTTTATTGCCAACAAACATTGTTTACGTTTAATTTTTCATAAATATTTACGTGATCTTGCTTAATATCCATACGTTTCGTTGTACCATACGCAATATTCTTCTATTAGTGTTTATGATATTTTGTGACTTGTAATGTTTTGCATGTTATATTTTTTTCGTTTCGCTTTATGTGTCTCTGTTTTGTTGTCATAGACGGCAGCTCCACGGAAACGTTGAGAAAGTTGAGCGACGATTCATCGAGAAAACATTTGTCAGGTGAGTTTCTATCGTATATCAGATATATAAAACAAGACCCAAATTTTATAAATAGGTGAATGTTATCTTTGCATGGAAACGTACCAAGCATGAACGTGCTTTGTTTTTCGTATGTTTTTTCACAAAATATATTACATCACGCCATATTGTATCTCTTCTACATACATATATTTTTTGTACATAAATAGTGTTTTCAAATTACATTTTCATTATCACGCTTCTGCATGTCGTTCGTGGATCAGATTTAATCGAAGCCGACGAAGACGAAGTGAGCAGCAGTTTGCCTGAGAGGCCGCGTTCACGTCGGAAGGCATCTAGTAAGTTCTTTTACTAATAAATTGTCAATAAAAGACGCGTGGTACGATAAAGATAATTCATAAGCACATTCACAAAATGTATATAATAAAATATTCTGTATGGCCATGGTGGTTGGTGCTTTGTATTATAATGACAAAGGTGGAGGATAGGAAATATGATTTTGTGCCTAAGTTCTATTATCAGCACACAATAAATAAAAATAATATAATGTTTCTGGACTTTAAACTAACGTTATTAATGTATGAAATATAAACATGCATGCAACAAGTCTGATAAATGAATGTACAGCAATTAAAGAAATACCTTAAAAATATTTTAACATAAGTTTATATTATTGAATAGTAAAATAACATAACTTTTGCTTAAATACTTGAACGTTGTTTAGTGTAAACAATAATAGAAGCCCGCCAACGTAAAGCTTCCATTAATTATTTACGCAGTAACAAAAATAACTGAGCTTACAATTAGCTCAATTGTCTTAGAGCTGGCTATAAATCAATTTTGTCACTATTGTGCAATTTAAAAGGAACCAAAATATAAATGAGACACCGTAATATCCTTCGTTTTTTTATCGACATTAAGTCATTGTTCATGTTGTTCTGTTTGTGTGAGCTGCATTATTTATTTGGTGTGAGAGCATGGTCGAGTGCTGATAGTAGTGGCTAATGCACGTTTGTGTCACTTGTGTGCGTCGCAGCTAGCAGCAGATCCAGCATTACATCGATGGACGCGTTGTGGGAGAAGTACCCGAGACGTCTTAGCGAGGCTGGTCTGAGACGCTCCTCAGGTAAGTGATCTTGCACCAATTGTTCCATAGCAAAACGTTATAACTACCTACTTTAATGATAAATAAAATTATAGTTAGTATTACTTCGATTAACTTACAATTGTATAGGAAAATTACCTATTAATTATTTATTTTTAGACTATGACATCCTATATTCGATAGTAATAAATTTAAGTTTTCATTGAAAATACTTATATTAAAAATTAGGTAAATGATGCGGATTATTATAGAATTATTGTAATATTGTTATGGGACAATTTCATCTCTGGTATATGTTCATTTATACATCAACTCACAAAACATACACAATTAGACTGTATCTCAATGGGCTTTAAATGTACAGCTTTTTTCAAAGGGTGCATCATGTACTTGGTGATTGTACAGCACTTCTATGTAGATTGTTCTCACATCTTCAAATGTCAAATGCAGTTTGTTCTTTGAGTATCGCGAGGGGAAAGCTCACAGGTGCACCTCTCATGTAATGCTAAAACGTAGCTATATGCAAAATGGTATGCAAATAGTTCCGTAATGGCCGTTGCACTTACATCAGCCGTATTCAAGTCATGAGTGCATTATAAGTATGTGTAGAGAATAGAGAATGCGAGGGGATATCCATATTCAAGCCACTATAAATACAATCCTTTTACAGATTGTTACTTTCTTTGAGTATTTTCTCTCTTGACATGTCGTAAGATCTCTTAACGTTTTACGTGTTTGTTTTAACTAAAATTTTGCAATGATACATTTCAGATCACAGTGTTGTATTAACTGAGGATACAGACAGTTTTATAATTGGTGAACGTGTATGGGTGGGTGGCACAAAACCTGGCCAAATAGCGTACATCGGTGAAACACAATTTGCTCCAGGCGATTGGGCCGGCATTGTGCTCGACGATCCTATAGGTATTATTTGAACAAACGAATATTTAACTGGTTATATTGTCTTTTTTTAGTATTTTACTTTAATACATAAATATACAGCAAAGGAAAACATGAAAGAAAAATTACACTACGTACTAGTTACATGTTCTAAGTTTCGTTTGTTTTCAGGTAAAAATGACGGGTCAGTAGCTGGAGTTCGCTACTTCCAGTGCCCGGAAAAGCGTGGAGTATTTTCTCGTCTCACTAGACTCACTCGAGAGGCACTCATAATTCATGCACCGCATGATGCTTCACCTATTTCCGACGCCGGAAGTGTGTTCGAACGCCCGCCTTCTGGCTCCGCAAGGCCCAGACGTGCCCTCTCTCCAAATGGTAGCGTACGAAGCGTTGTCAGCAGTAAGATGAGTAAGAAAATTCTTAATAGTAAATTAATTTAACAGTTTTTATTTCATTAATTAAATACAAAAAATAAGACAATCAAGTTTATATTTATTCTTTGTAAAATATTTTCTCATATGACGATTTTCTTGGTAGTTAATAAAAAAAATTACACAATAATATGAAATTTATATTTTTTAGATGCTTCCATTTCTACCACCACAAACGGAGATCTTCGCTTAGGTGACCGAGTAATCGTGTCAAGTAGCCGAGGCAGTAAAGCCGGTACACTACGATATGTGGGAGTTACAGAGTTCGCCCCGGGAGTCTGGGCGGGTGTAGAGCTCGACGACCCTCTAGGGAAAAACGATGGGTCCGTCGATGGGAAAAGGTAACGTCTCGAGGAGTTCGGATCGGATGTGCAAAAACCATCGGAACAGAATTTTATTATGTTTTTGAATTTTTAGTTTAATAACTTGTTGATATTTCAGATATTTCGAATGCGCGCCGCGCTTCGGATTATTCGCGCCGATTTCAAAAGTGTCCCGATCGCCGTCGAACCGCAAGCCGGGCGCCTGCGCCATCCACAGCAACGGGCGCGCCACGCCGCTGCGGCGCTCGCACTCGCGCGAGTCGCTCACGTCGCTCGGCACCTCCGTGGCGTCCTCCCGCGTCGGGGTGCGGCTGTCGGCTCAGGTAGGCTAGCCGCGCGCGCGCTCCGAGCCGCCCTCCCCGCCCTCGCGCGCCGC
>JAATLQ010020690.1:57570-70351 GCA_013421005.1 Heliconius erato x Heliconius himera | reverse complement strand
CGCTTCGGATTATTCGCGCCGATTTCAAAAGTGTCCCGATCGCCGTCGAACCGCAAGCCGGGCGCCTGCGCCATCCACAGCAACGGGCGCGCCACGCCGCTGCGGCGCTCGCACTCGCGCGAGTCGCTCACGTCGCTCGGCACCTCCGTGGCGTCCTCCCGCGTCGGGGTGCGGCTGTCGGCTCAGGTAGGCTAGCCGCGCGCGCGCTCCGAGCCGCCCTCCCCGCCCTCGCGCGCCGCCCCGCGCCCGCGCGTGCCTCTCCGCAGCGTCAGCCTCGTCGACAAGACTCTCCTCGTCAAAAATATCGAGTTGAATCGGTGCGCCCTGATCGCGTTGCCGCAGCCGCGCGTCTATTATGATATCATATTTAGTAACAAGTCGCCCGAGCTGAGCGTCGCGCTGCCCAAGTCGTGGCGGTGCTCGGAGAGCGCCATGAGCCTGGGCCCCGGGCGGGGCAGCAGCGCGGCGGTGTCGCGGGGCGGCGCGGGCTGGGCGCGGGGCGGCGAGGTGGTGCGGTGGGGCGGGCGGCCGGGCGCCGTGACGCGCGCCAGCCGGGGGCCGGCTACGGACCTGTTCGTGGAGTTGCCGCCGTCGCGCAATCACTTTTCGGGCTTCGGAAAGAGTTACCACTTCTCTTGCGTGTCCCCGTTCCAATTCACATATCCGTACGTCGTCTACATATGAATGGTTCCTATTTGTATCGGCCACTTGGTTTACATTAAACTTTGTAGTACAAATATTACTCGGTTCCATATACTCCCCCTTTTTTGTCGTTGCACCAGATAGGCCAGATTCCGTCCTCCTCAGTCACTATCATGTAATATTTGGAATTCATTGTAGCGGGTACGTGCAAGAGTAATGGTACTAGTAGAGATTTGCTTTTGTTTGCATGTTTCCGTTGAATTTTGTTTGGTCTGTAGCTGGCACACCCTTGGTTTGGCTCTATGTGTTAATTTCTTTTTCATTACTTATTTTTCTTATCATTTAAGATTTCTTTTTATTTTTCGTCAATGAATCATTTTAATTAAATCATTTTTTGTTACATTTCAAATTTGCTTTTGAGTTGCTTCTAGCGTTTTTAGTTGGCATCAGTTATAAGACTGCAAGAGTATGGTTATTATAATTTAACTGTGATATTACATTTAAGAGGCCCCTTACAAAAGGTTGTATCTGTAACCAAGTGTGAAATAACATCTACAATTTCGCCAACAATTACTACGACTACAAGTTACTGAACTGATTTTTATATTTTTTTTGTCCAGTATTATGTTTTGTGATTTTGACAGTATTAATCATATCGTTTACATTTTTTTTATTAATTTTTTGTTTGCATTTTAGTTGATACCGCACTGTATACTAATATCAAGTGTCTTATCTATGTTGAATGTGAACTTAGATCTCATTTTTCATATATTATTTCGTTCAACATAGTTTAAAGTACACTACTGTGTTTTTGTAAACGTCAGTTTAAAGCGACGTTTACAAATGCACACGAGCGGTAGAAATGAGTGCGCTAACATGTGTTGTTTGTTCGCCGCATGCGCACTAACGTCACGTCACGTTTCGCACGTCACGTCACGTCGCAACACGTCACGTCACGTCGCGCGACAGCGGGCCGGTCCACGCGCGTCCTCCACCCCGGTGTCGGCTAAGAACGCGCTGCAGGTACAGTACCCCACTATCGCGGCGCGGTAGGCGGTTGTTCGTGTGTCATGCGTCAAAACTAAATGGCGTCACTATAATTGAAATTGTTAGCACTTGATAGTTGCACACTACTCAAAAAAAAAAACAATTTTATTTTCAATTTAAATATAATTCTAAAAATATTATATAATTTTAAAAGTTAATTTTTTGTTTTTGAATGATTATTACTCTAAAAAGTTTATTATTTATTGAAAAATATATTTTTATAATTTTTCCTTTAGTTTCTTCTTAGTACAAAGAAGAGCGCGTAAGGATATATATTTATTATTAACAATACAATTGGCTAATGTTTTAAGCATAGTAACACCATAGAGTTTTGGGTTTTGACGTTTAGCACACGTTTGTGCGTAAGTTTCCTACCGCTCCCCAATAGAGGATTTCTATAATTTGACAAGTTCTACTGCATCTGCAGCAAAATTATACGAAATTGAAAGTGTAAAGGTATATATAGTTCTATTAGCATGTATAAAAAAAAATATTGTGTATCTTATGCAGGTCTTCTTTAAAATAATACTAAGAAATTATGTATATTTCTACTATTAAGTTATAGAAGGTCTGTAGGTACTGGATAATGTAAATTCAGTAAATGAACTGAATCTGAAACTGAAACTTCGATTGTGTTTTTGCCTTTTTTTTGTTTTAAAATGTTATACTTACATACTAAAGATTAACATTTATACATAAATATTTTTTTACAGATGACTTAATAAAATATTTATTGCTTATTAATCATGTTCCAATAGCCTTTAAGACATAATAATATTCCGATGTGATCAATAGACAAAAGCTTGGCTTTGCTCTGGCAACACTGTGATATTATTTGATTTTCCATTTCGTGTTTATTTGCCATATTTAAAGAAATTTTTAAAAGTTTAATGTTTCTTCTCGATAAAAAAATCGTATTATATTAATTTATTATTTATTAAAAAAAACATCTTACCAGTGCCTGTAAGTTCTGATAATATTCATATTCATAAGTTCGCACGTTACATTCCTTTACGTAGGTGTAAGTTTTTCTAATGTTTTACATTCTATAATTGAATTACTTAATAATCAAGTCTATTGTACTGTTTATCGTAACTTTAGTATAGTATAGTTTATATATATAGGTTAACGTGGGAATGACATTAAACTGATATTGAATGAACACGATTTAATAAAATATATTGGACGTGTTTTTTTTCTTCCTTCTTTTCACCCTTTTACTATAAAAATGTAAATAAATACTATCTAAACCTAATTGTGTTGTTTTATTACACTAATCGCTGTATATTTGCTTGACGCATGTTTATGAAGAGATATCGAACAAAACTACATCTTATCTTTTACAATTCGAAAATTGGTAACGGATTTTATGCTTTATGTGGGGGTAGCAAGGTATAAACTTCTGTGTAAATTGTAATTCTTTACCTTGCAATCAAAGTTTTAACACTGTTGTATACATATTCAGAAATTTAATATATTTTTTTCAACATAAATTGCACCCAAGTCTCTTAGATAAGAGCTAAAACTACCTAACTGCTATCCAGGCGTGGGATCATATCTTGCTGAATGACCTGAATTTCAATGTGTTATTATTTATGTTGATATGTAATAATAAAAAAATATTTATGTTACACAAGAATGACCTGTTTTCGAAATTTTTAAAGAGAGATTTATTTAACCTGCATGCTGCATTACATCTACGTATGCCGACGCAGATCGAGGGGCAGAGGGGTCGCCTATTGGCAGCCTTCCAAATGCACCAAAATCAACTTCGAAACATGGTTTATTCTGTCTGCTCTCAAAATTGATTCAAAATCTATAGAGGGGAACGTGGAATTATTTATTTATGAAATGTACCGAGGTGATGGGTTACGGGAACGCTTGGCTTATGAAATAATGGAATATAGATAACTATTTATATTCAAAGCTGAAACGCCTATTAGTTAAGTAACTGCTGTATATAAATCTACAATTTCTAAAAATATTTTTTTTGCACTTAAAACTTGATGGTTTTCTTTTAAAATTTCGTTTTAAAGCAAACTTCTTATTTTATTTTATGAGAATTCAGATCGTTCTCTAGAGAGTTTACTCTTTTTTTCTTTTCGTGAAGATTTCCTTTGCCTTTGAGCGCTCGCCGTTCGTACGGTGATTTCGTACTTGAATACATTTTTCTTGCGGCATTTTTTAAATTTCGTGGCACAGTTTTATAAAAACCTAGTTCTTAATACTGTCGAGTATTTAGTTAAGATTAAAAGTCAGATAAGGTAGTTTATTAGGTATGGCTTAGTTTTACTGTAGTAATAAAACTATTTTATTTCATACTTGATAAAATAGCTATAAAAAATATAGTGTATATTTTAAATGTTCGAACGTCCCCGACATAACGGCGTAGTCAGATATACTCTAATTTTAAAACCCCACGTTCTTTTACTTTGAGAGTCTTTTGTAGACTTACGCCCAATATTAATAACCTATCTCCAACGTCAATCTTAGATTGTTTCATATATCTATCCAATCTCTAGATTGGATAGATATACGAAACGATCTAAGATTGATGTTGGAGATAAGTTATTAACATTGGGCGTAAGACATGGTTCACTGATATCTCGTATATAAATTCGATAGATGCGTTTAGTCGATAGTTCGAATCCCATTCGGGGGAATGATTATCTACTAATAATAATTTTGGGCAATCTGTTAAGGCAAATCGCAGTGTTAGGTTGCGCCAATCGACAAGCAATATCTCTACTTTAGGACGGAAACCAAGAGACGCAATGTTTGGATACTAGGTTATACATACCCAGCTATGCGGGGAAAAACGCGAAACTAAAAATATTTTTCTTAATGTAAACTGAACG
Source organism: Heliconius erato x Heliconius himera (assembly GCA_013421005.1). Classification (NCBI taxonomy): domain Eukaryota; kingdom Metazoa; phylum Arthropoda; class Insecta; order Lepidoptera; family Nymphalidae; genus Heliconius; species Heliconius erato x Heliconius himera. Next base: position 65,804 of record JAATLQ010020690.1, on the reverse strand, counting down.
TATTGGTGATTGTTTATCAAACCCAAGACCCACGTAAGACAGTTCCATGTAAAAATATACATGTTTTTTTACAAATTTTACAATTTTATAAATAAACTAAAGAAAATCAGTAAAATATTGTTAACCAAAAACACATAATTGTAGTAGGCGGGTGTTAATGTGATACCATAACGTCTATGTCCTTTTGCGCGGTCGAACGACTCAATTGTGAATAAATAAGCCTTTGAGACTTGAGTACCTTTTCCTACGCTCGTATAGTCACCTACCTAATTACTTATTACCATATTTAAAACTATGCGCTCATTTGTTTACAATTTCAAAACAAACTTAAATATGGTTATATACATTCATTATTTGCTTTTGGAGACCAATTAAATCTTTTTTTCTTATATTAATATTAATAATAAAGATCTACCTGGTGTTACTCAGAAGATTTTATTGTATGTTGACATAAAAGATTTTTTATAAAATCTATGAGCGATTTAGCTGGGAATTAAAGCATACGTTTTTATTAAGTAAGTTATTACGTAAATGAGGGGTGAGAAACTTAAAATCATAAGTTAATAATATAAAAATAGATATATTAAAACTAGGGAGCAGAATCGTATTAGCTTCGTTCTGTCGTCGTTACGACGCATGGAAAATTGGCAAAGGTAAAAAAATACTTTAATTCTAACATAAAATGGGCTATAACGTCGGTAAAAAAGGATGCAAATATATTCTTTTCATTAATTTTAATGTTATTCAAAAGAAACAGAGATTCTTTGAAATAGTTGTGATAGTATCGTAACGTACGAACAAATTTAAATTAATAAATACTAGAGCGTAAATTTTGCAAAACGCCTTACGTAAATGATAATTAAGTGCCAACAGCCAATTCGCGACGAGGCGACATCCAACTTGTTGTGTACTTAGCATAGATAACAAAACAGATACATAGTAGGTACTTATTCTTCAAACATGCGATATCAATGGTTATTTATATTCAAGGTCGTATGACTAATTTGTGGTAAATACCTACCTGTGCTACCTTTTGACTTATGGAAACATTATTTGTATGAAATCTTATTATTTTTAGTTATTTCTGAATCGCATTCCAAGTCTTTGCTTATTATTAAAAATGTAAAACAAGCGATGGTCCATTTTTATTACACATGTAATTCATTAAGGTATTGATTTGTATTGGAACATGATTAATAGATATTTCTAGGAAACTAAGAGTCACTAGATATTCTTTGTCAACTATTTATCATTATATTATACTCATTTTAAAAATATTTTTTGTACAATACTAATTTATACAATATAGGAACTTTTAAGAGAAAAACAGCAGCATGTCGAGCGTCTTATGCGAGAACAAGAACTTGAGAGGGCAGAGGTTGTCAAAGTTACAATGCAAATGGACCGCGTTGAAACATCACTTGCACAGGCTAAGAAAGAAGCGACACAGGTATTATCATATTTAAAATAGAAAATATACTAATACTCGATTTTTACTTTCAGTGATTTATTTTAAAATTGCTTGAAACTGAACTCAACAAATCATTGTATCGATAATCAATTGATTTCATATATTTTTAGGCAAACAACGAAAACGTGAAATTGAAAGCCGAACTTGACAAACTCAACAAAATGCTTGAGGATGAGAGACAGAAAGTCGAGGATCTCATGTTCAGGAATGAAGAAGAAAACATTAATAAAGAAGATTATAATGTATGTAGTGCAAGTATTATATTTAATTCTACTAAAATATGATATTTTTTCTTAAATTTGTTCATTATAATAATTATTAAATTGTCCATTTTCAGAAATACAAGGAGGCGATGGAGGTACGTACAACAAAACATTTTTTCAGAAAAGGCAGTATAGTAATTTCATCCGAAAAGTGTTTAAATCAAAAATTAAATCTACAACTAAAGATTCATTTGACAAGATTTCAGGCGACAGTAACATTTAAAGTTTAAACGATAGACTTTAATAGATGTTTATTTCTACAACGTTCTAGAAAGAAAAAGAAATCCGAGAGAAACAAATCCGTGAGTTAGAAGCGGAGGTAGCGCTTCAAGCGGCCCGCGCCGACACCACTTCGGCAGCACTGCGGGCGCTTGAGGACCAGCGCACCAACGAAATGACTGCTCTGGCGGACCAACATAAGGAGGAATTGGCGGCTGCTCATAGTAAGTTGCTGAAGTTTTTGAATATTTGAAAAAAAAAACTACCTATAGCTAGGTGGGCAGTGGGAATCTAATGTTAAAATATTCCGTTTCCCACTTTTTTACCATTGTGTTTATTTCCAAATTGGTTAACTTGCTTTATATAGTCTTAGTAGAGTAAACAGATAGAACAAACTGTTAAGATACTCTGGTCTCCGGTGTGGTTACATTGAATTTTGAGAAACAGTAGTGCTTCTTTCGTTTCGTTTGTTTTTCGGGCTTTCATGTAACTGGATTGATTAGCCTTAACATAAATTTTATTAATGTAATTAAAATATTTGTACATAATATAATATATTTATACAAAATAATATATTCTTTTTCAGCTTTATCTTCTGAACTACAGAAATTACTGGATGAAGCGTACGACCTACTAAAAGAAAAAGAAAGCGAAAAGGATTCTCTCGGTAAAAGTATGTCAGATGAGCTCACTAAAGTAAAAGCTGAGTCCGAAAAGGCATTAAACGAAGCAAGAAGTAAAATAGCCATTGCCCAAACCGAATTTGAAACGCAATTGTCAGTTCTGAACGCCAAGCTTCAGCTAGCCGAGTCCAAATTAGAGACTGAAAAACAAAATGTAGAAAGATTAAATAAGGATAGTAGTCAGATAGTTATAGATCTTAATAGTAAATTGACGGCGCTTCAAGCGGCTGTTGATGATAAAACGCTAGAGTTAAACAAAGGTAAGTGATGTCAGTTTTCAGCTTCACGCTTTATCACGCATGGTAAACAGGGATCACCTAGTGTATGGGACGTTGGATTTTGTGTTAATAGAGCCGGAAAATAAAATAAAATTATAATCCTAAGTAGGGATCGAACCACAACCAGACAGACGCGGCACTGCTGCTTTGGGATGGCCAGTACAGCAGGATAGTGTAATGTAAATAGTAATACAAAACATCGTCTTATATTGTAGCTTCACGCTGCATCCCATGTGTAACAGTGTAGGCAGGAGGAGACTATTGTTAAGACACTCCGCTACCCACTTTCCGCCGAATCTTAGAGACATAGCGTATTAACGGGTGGAACTGAACGTCGAACTTTGCCTCAACACGAAAGCAAGGGAATAAAAATATTAAATATTACATTTGCTTGAGTGGGAATCGAAACCACAACCTGTCGTATTTACAGTCACATGCTTGTGTCCCTGCGCCACGACGGCCTCGTCCTTACAAAATAATCAAGTAATATTAATTTTTATATAAAAATCTTTTAAATTTTATTTCGAATTATTTCATAGAAATATACAAATAAATAAAAATCCCAAATAATGTTTTTTTTAAGTTACGGGTGCAAGTAAAGAACACGAAGTCATTCTTAATAAGGAAATAACAAAATTAAAAATGGAACTAAGTGCCAAAGTGCTCGATATAGAGCAGCTAGAAGATAATAAAAAGAAACAAGAAATATCATGCAGAGAATTACAAGAAGAATTCGACCGAGTTAAAGAAGAATTAACCAATAAAGTAAATGAATATGAAAGCTTTTTAAACGAAGCGTCTCAGCAAGATGAGAAAAATAAATCTGAAATTATTAAATTACAACAAGAACTTACTGTTAAAACAAAGGACTATGAAAAACTACTCAACGAATCTACAGACTCTACAAATAGTAATGACAAAATAATAAACGAATATAAGCAAACTATTCATGAACGTGATAAGGAAATAATTAAGTTAAAAGATGAAATTGAACAGACAACAGCTAGTTTCAATATAAAACACAGCAAAATTGCCGAAGAACATAAAAAGGAAATCGAAGACCGTAATTCTAAAATTGAACAATTAATAAAAGAAATAGAAAATCATAAACAAGTTTTAGATAAGAATAAAATAGAACTAGATGCTTTAAACACCCAATTCACAATAAATGTCGATGAATTGAACACTCTGAAAGAAGAAAATAAGAAATTGAAACAGTCTTTGAATGAAGTCACTGAAATGAATACGGAACTTAAAGCTAAAGTGGCGCAAATGGAATTAGAAATAGGTGAATATAAACGACAACTTAATAGTGCATTAGAAAAATGTGAGGAAATTCAAAATTCTAAAGAAAAAGTTGAAGCGGAGTACATGAATCTTACTGGTCAAGCGACTGACTCAAACGAACAATTTAATAAGTTATCTCAACATTTAAAAGACACTGAAAAAGAATTACAAGAATTGAAAGATAAATATAGAGAAGCAACTAACAGCTGTGGCAGGATTGAGCAAGAGTTTAAACAAAAAATATTTAAAATTCAAGAAGATTTCTCTTTAGAAAGAGGGCAGCTAGTTAGATCAGTTGATGAAAAAGTTGATAAATTAAACATGGCGGATAATAGAATAAAAGAATTTGAATCACTATTACATGACACGAGCAATCGCTTAGCGGAATCAGAAATTCAGAGCGACAAACTGCTTGATGAAAATTCTATATTGAAAAACGAAATTGAAAGTCTCAAAGTAAAAGAACAAGAAATAAATAATGAACACGACGCCATTCGAAAAAAATTAGAAGTAGATATCGATAGGTACAAGGAACAAATATCATTGTTAAAAGCAGAAGGAGCCACTTCTGAAGTTAAGTTAATGGAAAAAGTTGATCAATTGACTGAAGCTCAAAATGACTTAAATAATAAGTTAGAAGAAGCTCGTAAACACGAAGACTCCCTTCAAAAGATATTAGATGACATGACAACACAACTCAACATTCAGAAAGCACAATATGATAAGGAAATAAATCAGTTACATACTCAATTAGCTACAGTTAACGATGAATTCAAAGCACATAAGCTAGAAGAAACTGAACTTAAAAAAATACTTGAAGAAAAACAAAATAATATTAAGGACTTAACATTAAAACTTGAAATGTTAGAAATAGATATCAAATCTAATGGAGAAATGATAATTGAGAAAGATCGTCAACTTACACAAATGAACGAAGACCTAAATAAAACTACTGACATAAAAAATAAACTCGAAGAGCAGCTAAATAAAACGAATATTGAAATTACTACAATGAAACAACAGTACGAAACACTCTTAAACAATTCTTCAACGGAAGAGTCATTATTAAAAGAGCAGCTAAAACAATTACAAATTTTAAAGACTGAAATAGCAGCTATAAATAACGAGAAAACAATATTGGAGGAACAATATATTGAAACGTCCAATCAAGTTTTAAGCCTGAAGAATGATTTAGAGGAAACGAATAAAAAATTACAAGAAAATGTTGCTAATATAGATCAATTAAAGAAAACGGTCGACGAAAAGGAAAAAATAATTAAAGCACAAGGTGAAAAAACTGAAAATGATTCGAATAAGAGCCTGCAACAGGAAGAAAATATAAATAGGCTTCAAAAGGAAATCCAAGAGAAAACCACTATATTAGAAGAAAATCAATTAGAATTAAGTAAATTAAATGAAACCCTTACTGAACAAACCGTAAAAACTCAAGAGTCTATAAAACTTTTAGAGCTCGAAAACGCTGATTTAAAAACGAAATATACAAGTGAAGTTGAATCTTTAAATACAACAATCAAAACATTACAAAGTAATCTGGAACAACAAAACAAGCAATTAGAAGAATTAGAACAAACAAAAGAAAAAGTAAATGATTTGCAGGAATTATTAACTAAATCGGATAATGATATAAAGAAGCTAACAGACATAAACGATGCACAGAAATTAAATTACAACGATCTGAATCAAAAACTACAAGAAACTCTCGACAACTTTAAAAAAGAAAGTAAAATTGTCAAACACACCCTGAAAAATGAAATACACGAATACGAGAAACAATTACAAGAATCGAAACAGAGAATAGCATTAGAATTGGAAAATCAGAATAAATTACAAAATAAACTTAGTGAAAGTGAAAAGAAAGTTTTAGAATTGTCACAGAAATTAGAACTTATAGCCGTTCAGCAAAATAATGAGGAAGGTGAAGATGAGAGGTTAGAGAAGCTTACATTAGAATTACAAGCAGTCAGACAGTCTGGTGCTGAAGCTTTAGCCAATAGTGAAAAACTCATAGCTAAACTAAGACATGACGTAGATAGTAATATTAAAGATATAAATAGTAAGAATCAATTAATATCCAAATTACAGGAGGATCTCAAGGTAATTTTTCTATACTATTTTTTTAAATTTTATTTCAATTTATATATTAGTATTACTAAAAAATAACTATTCAGCATACTTGGTTTCTCATTATAATAGATATATATATATATATTTTATAGAGTCAAAAAGCCAAAGTCGAAATTGTTGAGCGAGAAAAGATTATATTGCAAAAGGAAATGACTACAAAAGGACAAGAAATTAGGGATAAAAATGATAATAATGCTATGGGTTTGCTGGGACAAGGAGATGTTTCACAAAAGTTTGTATATTTATTATTATAATATTGTAAGAATTTATTTATGTACCACGTCACTTTTGTTTTGTATCACGATTAATATATTTTCATCACCAATTCACTATAATATTTTGATGTCTATCATAAATATTGGTATATGCAATGGAATAGCGTCCGATTGTTGTAAACATAACAGTTGTGGGTTTGATGCACACTGTTCTGTACGTCATAGACAGTAATCTACCTTGCTATATGTTTGGTACAGCGATAGGCTAAAAGAATCACACTTATTTAGTATAAATCAAAAATAAAATATTTTAAATAACATGATTAAAGCCAAGATATAGGAGCAAGTTATATAACATTACCTATGATTTGAATAAATCAAATAAATCAGCTTCACGCTGTATCCCGCACACAGCAGGGTAGGCAGAGGGAACCTAGTGTTAAGACACTCCGTTCTCCACTTTCCGCCGATTCGTCGTTCTGGAGGCACTGCGTGTTGATTGGCGGAACTCAGCGCAGCCTCAACACCAGAGCAAAGAAACGAAAATATAAATGTAAATAAATATTTCACTTCCTCGAGTGGGGATCGAACCCACAACCAGTAGATTCTACAATTAAATTTTGTGCCACGACTGGGCTCAATAATTTGAATATAATGATTATTTTTTATATGTATACAGTATAGAAGAAAAAGAGATGCTCGACGGGCAAGTGAGCTTCCTGAACTCTGTGATAGTTGACATGCAACGTAAGAACGAGCAGCTGCTGGCGCGAGTGCACGCGCTAGAGGGCGCCGCCGTCACACCCGAACCACCTTTGACGTGAGTCTAGTTTAATTATGATTATTTATTTTTGTCTTCAGGCTGTATCCCGGTTGTAGTAGAAAGAGCAGAGGGACTTTAGTATTAAGACACTGTTACCCACAAACTGCCAAAATTTCTAAACATAGTAGTAAATTGAGGTGTGAGTCACGCTTTGTTTTATTATAAGGGTGAGGAAATTAAAATATAATAATTTACCCGAATGGGAACTCGTTCTCGAACTCACTTTATAGCTCCATTCATTTATTTTCTTCTCACATCTTCATTAACATTAGTGTGTTTATATTATAAGATTAAGTTTATTTGTGTTTATATTTATACGTGATTAAGTTTAAAAGCCTGTTGTTTTTAGTTAAAAAGTTATTTTTAATTTTTTTTTATTAGTTTAGACGTTAGCAATAACTTGAATACACATGTAAAGTTAGCCTATAATTGAGACATACTTTGTATCAAAATATTTAAAAATGTTTGTAAATTATTGTGGTCTTAGTATGTAACGTTGGCTTCCTAATAAATAAATAAAATTAATTAATGTGTTGTTCCAGCAACGGGCGCAAGCCGCGCGCAGTGGCGCCGCGTCTGTTCTGCGACATCTGCGACGTGTTCGACGCGCACGACACGGACGACTGCGCGCGCCAGGCGCCCGACGCGCCCCCCGCCCCCGCCGGCTCGCCGCGCCGCCCGCCGCCCCCGCCGCGCCCCTACTGCGATATATGTGAAGGTGAGTTGTTGCCCTTGCGAGCCTCCCTCCCCCTGCAGGCCGCACGGTCGACGTGTTCGACGCGCACGACACGGACGACTGCGCGCGCCAGGCGCCCGACGCGCCGCCCGCGCCCCCCGCCCCCGCCGGCTC
>JAATLQ010020690.1:45318-57560 GCA_013421005.1 Heliconius erato x Heliconius himera | reverse complement strand
CCCCCGCCCCCGCCGGCTCGCCGCGCCGCCCGCCGCCCCCGCCGCGCCCCTACTGCGATATATGTGAAGGTGAGTTGTTGCCCTTGCGAGCCTCCCTCCCCCTGCAGGCCGCACGGTCGACGTGTTCGACGCGCACGACACGGACGACTGCGCGCGCCAGTCTTAATGCTTCAATGCTTGCAAATATTTTTGTTTATGTTGAAATTCCTTATAATATAACCTATAATCTTCAATTACTCTCAAATACAAAAATAAATTTATGTCCCTTCAATAAATTTGAAGTTCCTGATTTTAGCGCGTTCAACCAAACAAATACAGCTTTAAAAGACGGAGTATATTTTAAATTAAAACTTGTTTCATTTTTAATGTTTCAGTGTTCGGGCACGCTACTGAGAACTGTGATGAAGAAGAAACTTTCTAATACCTATTTATTAAATTTAGTTTTAATGTTACCGTTGTTGCTGTTACTTTTAGGTATTTATTGTTTACCAGCAAATGGTATTGTTTTATTAGTTAATAAAATCTAGCTAAATATTTGTACATAAGGGAATAAACTTTTTAAGTTATTTTAGCACGTTTTTAATGGGCAATGGTATCAATTCTCTTGTACATTATCTGGACATAATGTATACTGAGAATGTGACTGAATTTGGCACAAATCAATTTATTTCCATCACAATCATGGTTTTAACATTTCGTTATTCTACTTCAATTTATTTTAAAACACCCGAATGAACAGCTAATTATTACAATTTTTGTAAAATCAATAAATTGATTTAAGATATTTTTTGTTGTTTTATTTTATATATAAATCAGCTTCACGTATCCCGCACACTGCAGAGTAGACAGTGGGAACCTAGTGTTAAGATACACCGTTCCCCACTTTTCGCCGAATTCTGGAGGCATTGCGTGCTGAGTGGCGGAACTCAACGCCGCGCTTTGCCTCGACACCAGAGCGAAGAAATTAAAATATAAATGTAAATAAATATTTAACTTCTCGAGTGGAGATCGAACCCACAACCAGTCGATTTTACAGTCACACTTTGTGCGTCTGCGCCGCGACCGGCCTCAATTTTTTTAATTTTTTTATATATACTAGAGACCCTTTCATGAGTTCGCCGTCTTATTATTAATTTACTAATCTGCATTTCTTTCGTTTTCTAATGATAAAACTACAAGGCATGTATATAGTAAAGTGAGGATCATAAAGTCCACATAAAGAAAGTTACAGCGAACCAGGAATTTAAATTAAAATAGAAACTTTAAAATATTATTTTTTTTAAATAAAAACTAAAATAAATCAAACCACTTCTATTCATCAGATTCTTTACAAGACTATCTTCAGTAGAGTACAGTAGTACTAATCTATATCTATACTAATATTATAAAAAGGTAAGATTTTTATTTTTGTATGTTTTGTTTTCACACAAACTACCAGACCGATTTCAAAAATTCTATCACTATTAGAAAGCTGTATCTTCACTGACCAAAATAGGCTCTATTACATTTTCAAAAAAAATTGAGATCCCTAATAAAAATGCAATAATGCAATCCAAGGTGTGAAGAAATTGATCTTAAAAATGATATCATCGCGTGCGCTGCGAAAACTATTGATGATAGAACAAAACAATGTTCTACAACATTATAGAACGCATCAATATCTATAAAAAAGTCCAGGATACTAAATGTCCAACTACTATAGTTATGACAATATAACTTCTTTTTATATTTTATAAGTTGAAAAAAGTACCGACAATAATCAAACCATGTTATTTATACCTCTGCATTAATCCTTATCCTATTAAATCATATTTTACTAAAGATAATTTCAATAAAGATAATTTCAACCTGTAAAATATTTTTTAAATTATTAAATTAATAATTATTATATTTTTAAATTAATAAAAATTGGACATTCCATTCAAGAAATATAACGAAGTTAAAAATATCAATCTAAAGAAAATCATGTAATAATAAAAAATGAGGAGTGTGGTGCCTCGCGCACCGTAGCGGCGTGACTCTGCGGGGATTAGGGGGAGGTGCATCGATATCACAAAAATTATGAAAACAATCAATTAGATTATTGGTTATTTATTTGAATTGAATAGAACCAGAAACAATGACATTTAAAAATTTTGTTTGTCGACGCTTATCTCAGAAACAACGATGACTAGTTAAATGTAGTGTCTTAACACTAGGTTCCCCCTGCCTACCCTGCTGTGCGGGATACAGCGTGAAGCTGATTTTTTATTTGATTTTACAAAAGATACTTATATTTTTTTTTCATATGAATTAAAATATTTAATAAGTTAAAAAAAATAGCTGATCATAATACTAGTAGCAACTAATAGTGTTTTACTGGAGTTGGAAAACAAATATTCTTATTTATAATTAATATAAATAAAATTATCAAATTTTTCTAAAAACTTATTTTAATTAACATAACATATTTATTATGATGGATTTTACTTTGGGAAATAAATGGATATTCTCAAAAATAAACAACATAAAATTTTTAAATATTTTTATTTGTTCCTTAAAACTAGTCATACAAAATTTAAATAAGTATTTTTTTCTTATAATGTAAGTTCACAATATTTTTATTACCGTGATATGGTACCTAAATCTTGTAGAAAGTATTAGGGATTCTTTTATGTGTTAAAAATCAAATTGATCAATTCTTCTAATCTAAGCCATCCTTCTTTTCTTTTATTGCTTCCTAAAACACAGAATACATATATGAAAAACATATATTAATTAAGAAGTAAGAGTAATTTTTGTAAGTAAAGTCTAAGTAAGTACTAAGACCATTTTGGTGAAGAGAGAGGAAGTCTAAGTATAAATGCAATGATAGTGGGCCTAATCCCCTCTAAGGGCAATTACCTATTTTTATGACCATTTTAGTTTTGCCACTCAATATGCAATGTCTTAAATTAGGGCAGAAAAGGGATAACAGTATTTTGGTACAGAATGGTCAACAAGTCTTGGCAGCCCTGAAATTAGTTTTTCTGTACATTGTTCGAAAGAAATTAATTGAAAATCCTAAAAACTAATCAGCATAGCCATCTACGTCTAAACTACAACTTTTTGACCATACTGTTCTCTCTGCATTTCCAGCTATACAAAAAAAATATAGGAACATAAGATAGTAAAAGAATAAGATTTCTAGTCTTACATATGACATTACTGTAAGAAATATAAAAATATAAGTGTACAAAATTAAATGAAAAACACTGCAGCAAATAAACTAAATTAAAAAAATATTTAAAATCAAATTGGGGAAGGTATAGTTAAATTTACCTTAAATCTTTCTTCAAATAGTGATAGCTCTGATGTTAAATCTGTAATAGCGTTCATAAATGCTTCTTGAGGAGTATAGTCCGAAGTGGTTTGAATTCGTAAAACAAACTTGTGCTCTAAGGGATGGGGCACTTTGTATCCCGCAAACAATACTTTTGGGTCTTTAAGAAGTTGACTGAAAATAATAAAATATAAATATATTTTTTTAGTCTTGGTGCAGGAGGGCCAGAAGCATGTGATTGTTAATGCGACAGGAAATTACATTTTCATTTCTTGATTCTAGCGTCTAAGCAAAATAGCATTGTATGTTGAGTTCCGCCACTCAACATACAATGTCTCCAGAAATCGGTGGAAAGTGTCAAGCAAGGTGTCTTAACAGTAGGCTCCCCATACGTATGCTCTCTTCCTATGCTGCTACATGCGTGAAGCTGATATTTCTTTATTTTTCTTAGTACCTACTTGTGTAATATTTTACAATACAAATTTACTTACTGGCGAATCATATTTCCTAATGTATGGTCTTCTTTGTTTACAGTAAATATAGCAGCATTAGTAACTTTTGTATCTTCCTCCTTTTGTACCCTTTAAAAATAACAAAGTAATATAATAACACAATTTGTGAGACAATCAAGTTTAATTTGTTGTAAAACAGAGTAAGAGCTTACTTTTTTTCTCCGTCATAAAGCAGAAATGATTCGAAGGTGGGCGGTGCGTTCATAGTGACAAGTGCTTTTTATACTTTTTTGTTGTAGCTTTAATTAATATTACACCGAAATTACACCATTCGAAAATAAGTCCGGTCTGTAAATCAAAAGAACACAACACGAAAACGTCACTTTGAAGTGTAGTAAACGTCAAATCTAGTTTACCGCACTTCATTACCTAATATAACCACAGATAAAATTATTTTACCACAGATTATTGCCTTGCTCTTAAGCGTAAGTAAGTAAGGAAAATGTAAAGGGCAAAAATGTGGAACACAAATCAACTGGATAAAATGTAAAACCTCTTCAATCACTATAATATATAAAATTATTACATTTGATCGATTAATATCGATATCAAGATATAAATTCAAACATAAACTTAAAATATTATATGCAAGTAGTCGACTAAATATTATGAATAAAATGTTAATCTGACTTATGAGCTCATAATGTTATCGGAAAATTGATACACATTAGTACATTCTTACTATATTTCTTTGTAATAGGTACATAATATTTTTATTAGTTTCAAAATTATAATTTTAAAACCCAAAATATGCTTTGTTAAGGTGGCCACAAAATCCATACTCATAGCGATCATAAAGAAATGTCTTCCACCTTCGGGCTCCGTCATCAGACCAGCTATACCGTATATTCTATGGTCACCTAATCCAAGTGTAATTCACTAGTAGATTCACACATTTTCAAGCTGAAGGCTATTTAGTTTTGGCCAGCCTTATCCGTACAATCTCAGTACATAGGTTATTTTTACAATCTGATAAAATAATAATAATAATAATATTATAATCTTTTCAAGCTACTCTGTAGCTAATAAAGGCATTACATAATAATATATAATATTTAAATAAATATCTTTTCCTCCTGTTAGCCATATCTAGGACTGTAACATGTCTTTCGCAAAGAGCACCTTACTAGCGTGGTTGATGCAGCTACAAATTACTACGTGGAATGTAAGACGATTTATAAGATGTGATGTATGATAGATGTGATGCTGATATGTTTGTGTGACTGAGACCAAAATTTTGCTTTGAATTTACCTTAAGATTTGGATGACAATCTATCGATATTAGTAGTGAAAAGGCGAACTGTGATTTAGCTGCATTTTTGAGATGGCGGAACGTCAGCACAATTACACGTTTGGTCGTATACAAAGTAAAAAATACTAGTACCGACACTGTTATACGGCAGAGAAATGTTGGTACTACAGAAGAATTACAGTAGATGAATGTAATAGAGATAAGACCTTTTCGTAAGTAGGATACGTAGTGTGTTTAGATACACCAGATGCAATTACGTACTGCAAAGAATAAGAGATATCTACTAACGAGCATGTAACAGTGAGAATGAAAAAGTAAGTGAAAGTGGTTTGGGCAAAATTTATTAAGCAAGAACGAATGATAAGAGTGGCAGAGAGAAACTTCGGTTGACCTTTGGGATCACAGTATCGATAATATGTGAGTGAGTATAAGCAATCCTATTTATTAGATATTTTTTGATGTGTGATCACATGAGTGAATGTAAAATCACTGTTTTCTGAATATTTGGGTTCTAATTTCTTCCCGGAGTATATTATCAGATATTTTTTGTTTTTTGTCTAGTGCTTCGACGCACTTAATTCCATACCATTTTTAAAGTTTTAAGTACTTCATGCTTGGAATGTCAGATTTACTCTCTTTTAGTGAAGAGGGATTATTTAAATATTCTCCTTAGTCTTCTCCGACTTTCGTTGTCAATCTCTCCTAGCATTGTGTAAAACTTGGAGAAAATTGACAAGCTTCTAAGCAACATCCAGCAGTTACAGTTGCGACTAAATTTAACTATCAAGGATTTAAATCATTCATATTAGGCTTCAGTACAATATCATCCGCAAACACGTTGCAGTGTTGTAAGTTAGGTCTGCAACGTATAATTATTATTGTCATTATAGAATAATAAGTGCTATAAAATTATTCATATAATCCACGAAACACTTTAAAGACCCAACAGTTGAGAAAACACTATTTACTCATCTATTTAAGGTTTTATACTTAGTATCTATTGCCTCCAGAACTTGCTGTGTGCGGGATACAGCGTGAAGCTGATTTTATCTACATTAAATCAATTAGTTGATATCGATATAGCACCAAAACATCAATTAGTTGATATCGATATAGCACATCTTTTAAAATTACAGATAGATATCATTGTATATGCGACTAACTAATCTCTAGATTGGATAGATATATGGAACAATCGAAATTGACGTAGGAGATAGATTATTAATATATGACGTAAGTAACTTTATTGCCAAAAAATCTCTGATAGAAGATTCATTAAATATGCTGTCCTCCAGCCGACTAATCTCGCTGGTAAATCAGCTCCTATTTTAAATGCTAAGTTATAAAATTATAAACAATTAGAAATAAGTGAACTGACTGGTTGTGGGTTCGATCCCCACTCGAGGAGATGAAATATTTATTTGAATTTATATTTCTATTTCTACGCTCTGGTGTCGAGGTAAAGCGCGGCGTTGAGTTCTGCCACTTAACACGCAATGACTCCAGAATTCGGCAGAAAGTGGAGAATGGAGTGTCTTTCACTAGGTTCCCTCTGCCTACCCGGCTATGTGCGGGATAAAGCGTGAAGCTGATTGATCGATTGAAGTAAAATGATTACAGTTCCACTTAATAAAAGCATGTCAATAAAGGAGCATAATAACAAACACAGTCACAGCAGAAAACACCGTTTATTTTATAATTATGAGAAAATTTCAGATTGATAACCTACATACAGAATGACTATAAAACCAATCTAAATTGAATTTTACAATGCGTGTCCAGAACCTCACTGTTTAATAATTCGTTAATACATTATTTTAACCATAATTAATATTCCTTTACAAGATTACAAGAAATTTTCCATAATGAGGGATTATTTAAATATTCAATTTTTTTTATACAATATAAATATATAAACGAAAAACTAAGAACATTTCTATGCTATTTTAACAATTTTGACTAAACTAAACATGTATAAAACAACAAGATTTAGGTTGTAGTTTTTTTTTTTGATTTCATTCAAACGTGACATCGCCCAAGGTGAAGCAACATCAATATTTAAAAAGAATAAAGCGCGAATTCGAGAATTGTGAAGATAATAACACTACAAATTGATGTCTAGCGACACTACAGTCGGACGTCGAGGTTTATGACCAGGAGTCCTCATCTTATTCATATAGACAAAAAGTTAGCATCCCGCACTGTACAATTCCACGATAGGAAATGCCAATACTAATAAGTTAACGAATAAATCTCTCGATATATGAACGTTGCACCATAGAGTGATCACGCACGAATCGATTTTACCAAATGGATTTAATAATATAAATATGCTTATAAATATATGCTGAGTGTTCGTTGTCCCATAAGTTTACAAAGCAAGAACGATATTCCAGAAGATTAAGGTGCGATTTCAAATCTTCCGATTGGGCTACAGATTCGAATAAGACAAACCACCATTACGATCGCTCGAAGTAAGTACAACACAGAGACAGCTCAAAAGTTTTAGAACAATAGAAGCATATTTATTTAAAATATCGAATAAATCAAAAATAAACAACAACTAAGAATGAAACAGCTCGATAAACACTGATATTTAGATTACTTTTAACACTTACTATCTATTTTCTGTTAAGGTAATAAAACGCTATAAGAATTGACACATAAGTATATAAACTATACTAATTGTGTACTTAGGTATACAAAATTAGCAATCCAGTAACAATATGCATACTATTGATTATGAAAATATCTATTATGTATTACGATATTATCAATTTTTTTATTAAAACACGATGAAACAGCGCGCGGGAGCCGTCGACGTCTCGAGGGGGCCATTTTGTTTTTATACCTGTCACGGGTAAATTTATAAATAGGCAACACAGAGGAAGATATACTAGTAAAATAAGGATATTTATCGATAATGTTCGAAAATCGACCAATAATATGAAGGCATTTGCGATCTGAACAGTAAAAGAAAAAGAGTCCGATCCATCGAGCACGTCAGGAGGCCCCCACCGCCGTATTTGAACACGAGAACTTCACTTACAGTAGGTATACACTAGTAACAGAAGTGTATAACTGCGATTACCTTTAAGATTACCGGATTAAGAGATCAATGAAAGCTGACTAGAATTTGTGTCATGACTACGTCTAGATTTACAAATGAGACAATAACAGGCCCAGCCACGCTGGGGCCCTCGAGACTTGGAATAAATTGTGCGAGAGTACGCGTCTACATCTATAAAAGTTGACGGACGCGTCGCGTATTACTTAATATATTTATTTGGTGTCAGGTACACAGCCCCCACCGGCGAGGCCGTTGCATATACGCTAAACACGACGAGTGTACGCACCCAGCGAGCGGCGCAGAGAGCGGCGCGTGAAGGAACAGTGGGAACAGCGGGAACAGTGGGAACAGCGGGAACAGTGGGAAGCGGCGCGAGACGAAACAAGCGAGACAATTGACTGGCGAATAGAGACATGCGAGTGACCTCCTCATAATAAAGCTAACGAGAAAAAGGTATCACCTAGTTTCTCTACTATTACGAAGGCAACTAGATGAAATTCTACTCTTAAGGATAAAAATCTAATTACGCTATTAATGTTAAAATTAACATTGCTTCGTTTTCTTACATACGACCGCTCTACGCGCGAGTCGGCACGAGGCGGAGCGGGGCGCGCTGCGGGTACTTAGTGCCGTTATGTCCTCGAGCCCCCTCCTTATATTTAAATGTAACATTACGCAAAGGGAACCTCACTATATAATATTTAGTGTTCACGCAAATGTATCGTAATATTAGGAGAAAGCTAATTATTTTAATATTTTTGAGTGTTCAAATTGTCGTAAACGATTTATACGACGACGACGTGTTCCGATCATTACAAATGTATTTATTGGCTGCATATCTAATCTCGTACAGCTGAAGACTCTTTAGGTAATTTTAATTATTAAAAAATTTACCCTAGCTAAAGACTGGCTACATTATGTATTACTGTACAACGTAGAGCATCTTAAAAGTAATGAAAACCAAACAAGTTCTCCATCCACACTACAATTTGATTGATAAGCGTCGACTGACCGCAGTCACTATATTGAATTATTACTGATAAACAATCAATGTATACACCCACAATAACAATAAATTTATAATAATTATTATTATATGTTAAAATTAACTAAACAACAACTGCATCTACTATCACACATTCGAAAGTTTAAAACAATTTTACAAATTGTAGTCGAACATCATTATTGCTACGGCGACGGCACGCGGCGAGATATGCTTTGACGGCGGGGATGACGCCACCTTACATTACGATATTACCATATATCAAAATTTTAAATAATTTAATTGTATATTATTTGTTTGTGATATTGGATACTTAGATATACATATATGTAACTTAAAAAAGATTGATTTTGACTAAAGCTGGAGCTTCGATCGATACAGTAAAAAAATAAACTAAAACTCCTGGTGTTAAATATTGTTTTTGGTGATCGTGTGTAACTAATCTCCCGCCCTTTCACTATCATCGCGTGCTCCGAGCCAACAAAATATATAATTAATGCAATATCCAAAATACTCCGCACAAACTCGCGCGCTCCCTACAATGGTGGCGGACATACATACATACATACATACATACATACAAACATACATATTAATCAGATATCTCTTAAACTGCGATATCATTAAAAATTCATAGGAATCGAACGTTGTACATTTTCTAAAAAGATGAAAATTGCGTAATTTGAAAACTTCTACATTAAAAACTTTCATTCACTTACATGTCTACGTAGGCTATCCACCGCGACGACGGGCAGCACCTGTCCGCGCCACGAGCACGGACGACACGAGATCGAAATACTGATTGTAATTATTTTAATGACAATTTCTATATTAGATTTAATGAATATTTTTTTAATTGTATCACAGGTATGGGCCGACATACCATGGCTGTACTCGCTGAAACACGAAGCTTCCAATCAGCTTAGCCAACTTCACTTATTATATAAAAAAATATGACTAATTCCACAGGCAATGATATAATGATATAATGGTGTATTACTTGAGTGAGCTAGGAGTTAGGAGCCTGCAGTACGCACGAGTATGATATCAGAGAAATGTTTAAACATCATTATGCAAGAACTACGCGAATATATTCTGTACCAACCTACATATAATATTTATGGATAACTGTTTATAAACATTTAAATAAATAGTTAGGATTTTTGCAACTTTTTTAACGGCATTCGGACAATTCGGTAATACAATGAACACTTTTCTTAGTACATTTCTTTCTTTTGAATACATTTCAATTTTAAATATGCACGTAGAGGTTTCAGGAAAAAAGTTGGTAAAAGTTAAAAAGGTTGCAAAGGCCGTTCGGAACGCTTAAAAATTAACGTATAAATAGGTTAACTAGATTTCTGTATTAGAATCAACGTTAGGGGTATAATAAACGGTCAGTGATTACTTGATAGCGACCAAATTCAACAATAATCAACAGCTAAACACCACGGCGATACAATTGAGATGATACAGTATAATTTGAACCTTAGTGATAGGAGTTCTAAACACAAACGATAATACTATACTAGAGATGAATCCGGCAGACGGGTGTTGGTTGCCACACGGGACGCAGCCACGATATTTGCAAATATGGTTTCTTTGCTTCTGTCCTGTGAATGGTTAAGCTTGGCTTTAGAGCGTTCTTAAACATTATATTATATAATAGTTTAAACATATAATGTTAAATATGTGAAGTGTTTTTGTAAAGAAACGTTTATTTCGTTGAAGGATATTACAATAAATATAGTGCAGTAAGATTTGGGGAGTTAAGGAATAATTATATAAAAATCAACTTTCTGCATCGGAGAATATTAATAATAGGGTAACATTTTTTTTTCTTATACGTTGCGTATTTAAACGAAGACGTATAAAGAATCATATAGGAATAACAGATACATTCAAGGAACAGTTAACTAATCCAGCTTATAATTTCTATGGCTATATATTTTTTGTCTACAATTACAGTAACCTCGGTAAGATCGGCCGACTCATGACCTATTTCGTTCTATACTGGTTTACTACAACTAATCTAAACAGTTTAACTCTGTTTAAACTTATTGCGCCCGTTTAAATTTCAAATTTCAAGACAGTAAGAAGTTTGTTCTAGAATAAATATATACTAAATAAACTTGATTATTACGTACTAAAGTGAACATTCATAATATGTAAGTAAATTGTTGTATAACTGTATTGAAGCGTCTGTAAATAGTCATGCAGTTTTATGCTTAGGTATAATAAAAAATTGGGTGCGGTGTAAAGTGGAAAATCATTATAGCGTGGTATACGTGGGTTCATAGAATATATTATATAGTTTGAAGATGTAAATAAATTTATAAATATAATATATAGCAGAAATGTGCTAAAGAAAGTGGAAAGTGCGGGAAGATAATTTGATATAGGTACATATTGAAATTAGATAGGAATTCTTTAAAAATTGTATTGGGATATAAATAACAAACAAAATTTGGTTTTGGTTTTTGACATTTGTTTGTTGTAGTTGAATTATGCATGTTTTATGCATCTTGTAAAGATTGTGTATTTTCTTTTAGTGAAAGTATTTTATTAGTTAACTTACAACGATATTTATCATCGAATTTTATTTAGCCGATATAGACATCTTGGCTTCCAAATATATAAAAAAATAATATACCAATACAAATAAACAAGAATTTAGCGTTGAAACAAGTTCGAACAATATACACTTTCCACGCTGTAGATACTGATAATGACACTTTACAGTAGCAATGACGAATATTATGGAAAAAATTCAACCTACATATGCGATCATATCATTACTTACAATAGATAAAAAAATCTATACAACAGTCGTAAACAGTATGTGACCGGGACGCTCATCCCGGATCGCGGCATGCAAATTTCATATCCGAATCATGAATCTACGTTTCGATTCCAATGTCAATAATGTCAGCGAATGCGTTACGGTTGTCAAGAAGCGTTGTCTTATGAGAGTACCGAAACCATACATCTACTCGATGACGTAAAAAGTTCTAACTATCGCCACTACGGAAGCCTGTATATCGGCGTCGCACCTGCCCGGTATCGTTTAGGCGAAAAATTTACTATACACGTAGCCGGTCGCA
>JAATLQ010020690.1:20932-38656 GCA_013421005.1 Heliconius erato x Heliconius himera | reverse complement strand
TTCAATATTTAGTCTGGAAAATTTTTCTTGCCACTCCTTATATTCTTTCAAATTTTCGAGCTTCGAGTATTATACTTACAAGCATCGTTCAGAAATAAGAAGTTGTTTTTATATTACATTACTATAAATTCTTGTATCATCATAAATGTATAGAAGTAATTATTTTTTTTAGGGTTCTATCCTGTAAATAACATGGCGGACAGAGGGAACCTGGGAACCCAGTGTTAAGGAACTCATTTCCCAATTTTTGCCTAATACTTGAGGCGTCTTGAGTTGCAGAACTCAAAGCCGCGCTTTGCCTCGCTACCAGAGCGAAGAAAAAAGAAAAAACCCCTGCGCCATGACTGTCACTTCCAATGGAGCAAAGTATAAACTTTATTATATCACAGCATAAAGACCTACATTTCCGTTTTAATATAACTAATGCATTGACAGTTTTAATTAATTAAATACAGAAATAAGCACATAATATAACATATTATGACCTCAATCTGTACCCGAGACTAAGTGAAGTATCACAGATACTCAACAGATGATCCAATTAGAAATTAGAATTTGCTCCTATAAATGTTGGAGCGGACACTAATGGAAACAAGTTAAAGTAAAATGTATAATAATAAAAAATAGGGTACAGATTTTAAGAATAAAGTATAAGGTAGACGAATATTTAATAACATTTTTACGTGTTTCAAATATCGTTATTTGCAAAAAACTAAATTAAGATTAAAAACTTCAACTTTTTTAAGTCACTAACGACGTGAACTTTCATAATATTAAAAAGTTTTAAAAAACTAGACAAGCGCGAGACGGGCTCGCCCACCAAAGATTTCGTACAAATATTTGAAGACTTGAGCTTTTTATGCAATTCAAGCTTTGCTTAACCAGAGGCCTCTCATCTGATATCTCACTTGAACTGACAAATTTAATATCAAATTTTGCCCCCCTTTCACAGCTATTATATTTTAGGATTTAACCACAAATGTATAGTTTTTAGATTTTTTCCTGAACTACCTGTAGGTCCTAGCTGCCAAATTTGATAATTCTAGGTCAACCGGAAGTACCCTATTCATTTTGATTCCCTTTATAGTGTCGAAATAGGCGTGTTTTTCAACATAAACGGGCACATTTTTTTAAGGAATTGTAGAAATACTATTTATTCAGAAAATCAAGGGACCGCAGATCTGAGTATGTGGTTAGAGTTTCCACTCGATATCTCCATGCGTTACTAAGATAAAGGCTCTTTACAGACAAACAGACTGATAGACTAACAAACGGACGGACAACAAAATGATGTTATAAGGCTATTATAATGATCTGTGACGAAATATGTATGTCTTCTTTTATACTTTAACAGTTAAAGCAAGGCGACTTGCTAATGTCAAAATGTATTTTTTTAATGTACCTATCTATCTATTCATTTTAGCAAATTTTAAACGTATATTGTTTACATATAACTACTGTGATTAAAAAAGCAAGTTTTAATTAAAAAATTAAGTTACTCTAAGAAAGAACATAAAAAGGATCATCACAATGGAAGAGCACCTGACTGTAAATGCAATGGATATCCATTGCATTTACAGTCAGGTGCATTTACAGTCAGGTGGGAATAGAACTCATATGAGTTCTATTCCCACTCGTAGTAATAAATTATCTTCATTTTGCCGCTCTCGCAAGACAAAGAGCATAAAGTGGGAAAAGTGACTTGTCTTACCATTGCGTTCTTCGTAGCAGTTTGCGTTTATTTAACATTAGAACAACTTACCCCCTGAGTAAAAACGGCGGGGTTGTCCTGCTCCAGCATAGTTTCCAGTTCTTCATCGGTGGTGGCGCGTCCCGTGATCTCGAGCTGTCGGAGTATCCTGTTTTTGCACCGGTCTCGGTAGTCCGTCTGGGTGCGGTTGTACTCGGTCATCACCTCCACGAACTTGCGCGAGAGAGTTGAGTGTTGGGTCCTTCTTATCCTGAGATCAGCCGACGATTTGTTAGAGTGCTCCTCCTGTTCGATGTTCTGCTCTATGTCTGTGGGTTTACCATGATTATGCGAAATTTAGGTTTATTACACTTTCTTTTACTTATGTGTTAGATAATTTACAAAGTTACTCTCAAGGAAGTTAATTACTTTAAAGGCTTAGTCATAGTTGGGTGACTGTACACACAGTTTTAACGCTGACTCACTATTCTCACATAATTACGAAGATAGAATATCAGAGGGTCCATAGCGGTAACAATTAGAGAAAAATATACGAATTAAAATTACAGACTGATAGAAAACGAAACAGATTATACATTTTATTTATTGGAAAAGGACAAGACAAACGAGCGTTCGGGTCACCTGATGGTAAGTGATTACCGCCGCCCACGACTCCATGCAACATCAGAGGAGCTACAGGCGCGTTGCCTTTTTTTTTATGGAAAAGACAAGGCAAACGAGCGTACGGGTCACCTGATGGTAAGTGATCACCGCCGCCCACGACCCCGTGCAATACCAGAGGAGCTACAGGTGCGTTGCTTGCCTGTAAGGTGGGTTTGGGCGCCGGAGCCCGGCATTACCTGATGCGAAACGCAATGGCATAAAGCCACTACTTAACGCCGGTTTTAAATGCCGGGGATGGTAATGATCCGGTCGAGTCTGCCCATGCGTGTTGCCATTGCTGGCGACGTGACGCTACCACAAGTACTTTAGTCGCCTCTTACGACACCACCAGTACCAGGATGATCCAATTGTAGGCCGGGATCACGCGGCAAAAACTGGTGGTGCTTAGCGTTTGTTTGGTTTTCTATCAGTCTGTGATTGTCAATATATTCATATATGAGATTATATACTCACGTTTTAACTTTCCTCTGACTTTGTTGGCAGTTTTCTTAATATCGGCCATAAGATCTTCTAATTCGTGCTTTGTTTCTGAAAATAACGTATTAAAAAATATAAAAATTATCTGTTTATTAAAAATACTTGCTCAATACTACTCCATTTATCTAATAAAAGCACGTTTATCGTTTGGAACGTTAATTAAAAAGAAGGACGAAGGTGGAAAGTGTAATCAGCACGTAGTCAATGGGGAATACAAAAACTCTAATGATTTGTAAAGAGCCGACCGAAATTGAAATAAACGATTACGGTATTAGAGAATATGGTATTTTCATTGTTAAATTGGATTAGGGGCCAGACTGTAAAATCGACTGGTTATGGGTTCGATCCCCACTCGAGAAAATGAAATATTTATTTATAATTATATTTTCATTTCTTCGCTCTGGTGTCGAGACAAAGCGCGGCGTTAAGTTAATCCACTCAATACGCAATGCCTTCAGAACTCGGCGGAAATTGGGAAACGGAGTGTCTTAACACTAGGTTCCCTCTGCCTACCCAGCTGTGTGCGGGAAACAGCATGAAGCAGAAAAAAAATGGATTAAAATCAGTAATTTGAAGGTAATCATGCGATATGATGTACCTATATGTGATAATAATATAATGTATAACTGGTGCTTAGCGTTTGCTGTATATAATCGGTATTCTAAGAATCAACTACGAATATGAATATAAACATATTTTGCTAGAATACCTATAGTATATCATAAAATCTTAGTGACCTGTGCAAGAATCAATTAACAGACCAACGTAAATTTGCCCTATCAAGGTGCTTCATTATAAATTAAAAAGAGAGTTTAATTAAAAAATACATATATAAAATATATTATAAAAATTATTCTTAACAATTAATACATTTGTTCCGTAGGTAATATTGTATTTACTACATCTCTAAGAAACGAGAGTGCCCTAAACCAAATATTAAACCCATTCGATGAAGAATTCGATGCAGTACGTGCCTAACATCGCAACCAGTGCGGGGATCATCCGTTCAATATTTCATCGCGGCACGGCTAAGTTATGAATATATTTCTGCATAATAAAACACCCACACAATGGCAACGATATCAGACGGGATTCCTAATTGCCTGTCTGTTGCAGTGTACGCGTTGCGATCAATATGTTGAGTCGCTTGATTTGTGACGTTTGCACTTATTTAATATCTTTTTTTTTATTAACTTCACGCTGTATCTCGTACACTGCAGGGTAGACAGAGGGAACCTAGTGTTAAGACACTCCGTTCCCCACTTTCTGCCGAATTCTGGAGGCATTGCGTGTTGAGTGGCAAAACTCAACGCCGCACTTGTCCTCTACGCCAGAGCGAAGAAATGGAAATATAAATTTAAGTAAATATTTCATCTTCAGTTCGATCCCCACTCGATGGAGTGGGGATCGAACCCACAACCAGTCGGTTTTACAGTCACGATTTGTGCCCCTGCGCCACGACTGGCCTCTTCGTATACTATATATATATACATATGTATATCAAATATAAATAGGATTTCTATTATAAAATTGACGTACATACTAAAGCTTTACTTTAGCTTCTCTTTGTAATAACCTAGCATGTTGCGGTACACCGATATTATGTTTACAATGTATAAAAATAGACTATTCTATATTTAACATAAAACGACAAACATGTAATTGATATATGAATAACATGAATATATCATCTCTTAATTGATTTAAATATATACATATTGTACACACTCATCTGCATATTCAATCACAAACGTACTTTGTAGGTTAATTAAATATTCCCAAATACATACATAGATATTATGAATCTAGAACATTAGAAGGCAAGTTAGACTATACATTCAGACAGAAGCAACGTTGCAGCAACTGGGCCGTGATTAATTAATGTTCTCACGAAATTCTGAACTACATCATACTGAGGTTTGTCTAGCACCTATCGGATAGTTTATCAATACGGAAATTGGTGACAACAGTAATTCAAATGGTCTTCAAGCAAGGTTTGCAGATCTGACGCGGATGAGGAGAATAGCGCGATGTCATCAGCTAATCGAAGTTAAACCTTTTCTTACCAACGAAAATACCGTATAATATAGCAGGCTTCTAAAAAATAAATAAATAAATCAGCTTCACGCTGTTTCCCGCACACAGCAGGGTAGGCAGAGGGAACCTAGTGTTAAGACACTCCGTTCCCCACTTTCTGCCGAATTCTGGAGGCATTGCGTGTTGAGTGGCAGAACTCAACGCCGCGCTTAACCTCGGCACCAGAGCGAAGAAATGGAAATATAAATTTAAGTAAATATTTCATTTCCTCTAGTGGGGATCGAACCCACAACCAGTCGGTTTTACAGTCACACCTCGTGCCGCTGCACCACGACCGGCCTCAATTTTGCCCGGCAAACCGGAGCGAAATCCTGCTTGAGCGAGAGGGTGCTGGGCGTTGTCCAGCTGTTGAGAGATCCGATTTTCCAAAACTTTAATGAATGTTTTATACAGATGGAAGATTAAATTAATAAGAGGATAATTGTTGATGTCGGATTTATCGAATTTCTTGTTCAGCAATATGATGATGGAGTTTATTTCCTACAATGTTTTTCAAACAGGAAAACCATTGTTTTCCACTACCACAAAAACTCCTATTTTAGCTATTCGTAATGAGATATTTATGTCTAAAGTATTTTTGTATACATTTAAGATCCATAGTCTCTTATATCTTTTTCTAATTCTCTTTGAATATAATTAAATATTTTTCTATGTTGTATAAGAATAACGCAACCCTATCTCATATACATGATAGGGTGTCGTAGAAGTCGACTAATGGTACTCATAAAATGCATCTTAATACTTTAATATCTACAAGCTCAAACTTGCAGGTACTCATGTATAGTTCTTAACTATTCTGTGGAACGAAAGAAAAAGCTAAAGAATATAATTTTATCTTTAGAAATTTGCAGTCTTCGCCCGAAAAGACCATAATCGCAGGCTGCTTAGCCTTGCGTAAACTTTAGGCTCAATTGGAACATTTGGTGTTAGAATAGGGTAATCAATTCGATCTGGTGACGGACGATCGTATATAAACGAATATAACGACAGCAGAGCGTAACCCAGTTAGCAAGTTTATTATTCACCTGCCAACCTGCAGCAGAGGAGCGTGTTAACTTACACGTCTATCCCTCTCCATGTAATACAAGCCATCATATATGTAATTTTAACCAAAACTATATACTCGTACAATGTTATTGGGTTTACTTTTATTTAAACAAAATCATTAAAGTACCAATAAAGAAAGATACTTATTTAGAAAACATAAAAATTTTGACGTAGCTTGATGAGAACGTATGGCTTGATGGTCAGAGCGCCTGGTCGGTTTCCAGGAGGCGCGGGTTCGAGTCCCGCTACGTTCAAATTTTTATACGTTTTCTAAATAAGTATTTTTCTTTCCCAAGTGTGGATTAACACTTTAAAAATGTTTAAAATAAATAAGTAAAATATATAGTTATTTCTCCGTTGGGCACTCAGCATAGTGATAGAATTACCGGTAACGTACACTTTACCAGCAATAGTTGGACTGCGAAAAGCGAAGCATACTTGTTACATAACTTTTACTTTGGAATCTGAGCCCGTTCCTAGCCAGCGTTTTATATTTTGTACTTGTGTATTGCCATAAATAACTTTGAACATGGCCTGAATTATTATTGAGCTGTTTTTAACTGGCAACTTTTTCTAATTTTATATAATTTTAATACCTAAGTACTGAAAGGTGGTTTGTAAATTCAATTTTGTTCCGATTTTCAGTTATTTTAATGTTATTACTCATAATTTTTATAGACTATAGATTTAAAGATTTCGTTTTAAATACAAAATAAAGAATGTATAATATACCACCAGTTATTATCAATAAACACGCATGTACACCACTTACATTCAAAACATTGATCGAATAGCTTTCCCGTCATTAAAAAAACACACGAATCCAATTTTTTTATGAATAAAATGCGGTACACGGTTTTTGCTTTAAATATTAAATCTTACAAAATCTATAATAGAATATACTTGTCGAGTTTACCCTCTTAGGGTTAGGAGCTGGAAGACTTTAACATCGTATAAAACTTGCGCAATTAGGTCACCTATTAAAAACTTGCCTACACCGCTATATATTTGTAGAACTTAAGTAAGTGGTTTATTTGTAAGGGAGTGTAATTTATACTTATTTGACTTTAAATATTTGAAAGAAACAAAACATATATGACTTTCTAACATAAGAAAATAAAATATTCGTTTTAATATAATTTGTGACTTAAAATTCTGAATATTAAAATATTATAGTTAAAGAGTGCTATTGTATTATACACAGTAGTTTAGCGTCACGCTGTATCCAGCATACAGCGGGGTAGGCAGAGGGAACTTAATGTTAAGACGCTCCGTTCCCCACTTTCTGTCAAATTCTGGAGGCGTGTTGAGTGGTAGAACTCAACGCCGCGCTTTGCCTCGACACCAGAATGGGGATCGGACCCACAACCAGTTGGTTTTACAGTTACACTTCGTGCCACTGCGCCACGCATGACGTCTAGTAGTTTAGCATTACTAACTTATAACATAAAACATTATAAAAACCATTATTATAACAAATTTTACGGGAAACAAAATGAAAGGAATATAAAAGTTTTAAGCTGTATCAAAAGTTTAAGAGAATCTTGCGGTTTACAAGAAAACTTCAGCAATGATGTGTAAAGATAGACAAAGTTTTAAACCTAAATTAAATTAACTAAATTGTTAAAAAGTTAAAGTTAAAGAATAATAAAAAATTACAACAATAATTATAAAAAAATGAGGCCATTCGTGGCGCAGCGGCAAAAATGTGACTGTAAAACCGACTTGTTGTGGGTTCGATCCCCACTCGAGGAGATGAAATATTTACTTAAATTTATATTCCCCTTTCTTCGCTCTGGCAAAGTGCGACGTTGAGTTCTGCCACTCAACACGAAATGCCTACAGAAATCGGCAGAAAGTGGGGAACGGAGTGTCTTAACAACAATAATAATAATCTACATAATTTTATATGTAACAAAATAAAGTATATAATATCGTACAATATCCAGAATATATATTTAAAAATATTACAAAGCATTGCCTAGGGCGAACGCTTTCGGCTTTGTTCGTGAAAATCGACACAAAAAAGTCGAGGTTGCTGCAGGTCGCAGTTCTCCTCACCTCGCTAATCGATATCTCAACCTTGTATATGCTACGCCAATAATATATTACTGAATATATTTCCTATATATCAATAACAAATCAAATTAGCTTCACGCTTTATCCCGCACATAGTAGGATAGGCAGAGGGAACCTAGTGTTAAAACACTCCGTTCCCCATTTTCCGCATTTTTTTTTGAAGTTATTGCGTGTCGAATGTCAAATCTCAACGCTGACTTGATGCCAAAATGAAGAAAATGAAAATGTTAATAAACAATAATTCATTCCCTCGAGTCGGATCTAACCCACAACTGTTGCGTTACAGTCACTCACTTGTGCCTCTGCGCCACTACGGTCTCTATATTATCCATATATCTTATTTATATATTAAATGGCAATATAATATTCTAAACGTGGACAGTAAAATAATTTCATGACTACTAATAGGCTTATGTAATCCTGTTAGTGGCTTATACAACTTTTAGCATAGAAATATATAAACTGAACCTTCATATTGGATCGGCGGAACGCTTACTTTAATACTAGAAATGAACGTGTTTGATATTAAAATAATTTATGTTAGGTCGTGAACGAACTAAGAATACTCTTAAATACATTTTTCTTTTCTTCTATTTCTGGATTTATATGGAAAAACGTATATGACTTTATATATTATTTTATAGTAAATTTGATATTTATTAATAATTTGCTTATTAAAGTATTTTTATAATAGACTAAAGTAAATAAATCAGCTTCACGCTTTATACCGCATACTGCAGAGTAGGCAGAGGGAACCTAGTGTTAAGACACTCCGTTCCCCACTTTCTGCCGAATTCTGGAGGCATTGTGTGTTGAGTGGGCAGGACCCAACGCCTTGTCCTCGACACCAGAGCGAAGAATTGGAAATATAAATTTAAGTAAATATTTCATCTCGTCGAGTGGGGATCGAACCCACAACCAGTCGGTTTTACAGTCACACTTTGTGCCCTGCGCCACGACTGGCCTCAACTAAAGTAATAAACATATAATTGAATAGTTGTAAATAAGAACAACTTAGTCACACAAAAGTTACATATATTAACAAAATGAACACGCTGTATCTACTTTTTATCTGAAATTTAGGTCACACACATCATGCGAGCGAGCCCTCTCCGCGTAATTATGCCGCGCGAGTAAGCTACGGAATGAGATTTTAACATAATGTGAAATTTATATACAAAATTAAGACGAACAAATAAATATACGTTCCGATTTTTGTCACTGTTTTTTATATTATCTACTAGTTCTCTTCTTGGGGGAACACTAGGTTCCCTCTGCTTCCTCTGCTGTGTGCGGGATACAGCGTGAAGCTGATTCTTCTACTATTTCTATTTACTAATATAGTTGATAATTTAAGTGGTTAATTTGAAAGTGGGGAACGGAGTATCTCAAAACAAGGTTCCCTCTGCCTGCCCTGCTGAGTGCGGGATCCAGCGTGAGGCTGATGTAATGATATTAATATATAATGTGTCGAAAATTATCAATTTTTAAAAACTAAAATTTTATTTCATTTAGAATACGACAGTTTACTTTGGTTTTTTTAGTACCATGCTTTTGGTTTTTTTAGATATAATTTTTTACATGGTTCACTTTCATTGCTTGGCTTTCGATATTTTTCCAGGGATAGTATGAAAAATTTTTAAGGATTTTAATTTTTCCAGTGGATTATTCCCTTCGGTTATTTTTGACAATACGCATGGGCTTACCGCAATAATCGACGCGACGAAACGTGATTCCACCGACCAAATTTCGTGACATTTAAAAAAGCGGAACATTTTTACGTCCCCGTGCCGCCTTTGGGGACACCGGGGCACATAAGCGAAAAACGGGACGTCTCTATCACGCATTTAATGCTGAAAGTATTAACAAAAATATACAAAAACATATAAACCACAACATTATATTATTAACCACATGTCCGATACAGGTATCGATGTTAGAAAGACAAAAATAAAATTTTATTTTTAAATTCAAAGAGACAATAACTATAAAAGATGCTACAAATTTCAATCGCGTATAATTCAATGGAATAGAAATAAATAGAGAACTCGTTGCGAGATTCTTTTGTGTTTTATATTGCAATAATATTATTTCTCACACAGAAATTATGTTATTTTTTTAGCGTCACGTTTTTAATCTCTCTATTATTCTCTGTACCTACCCTCCTGTGTGTGCAAGGAAAATAGGCAGCAATTAGTGTTAAGACACTCCGTTCCCCATTTTTCACCTAATTCTGGAGGCATTGCGTTTTGAGTGGCTGAACTTAACATCCGGTTGTTTCATCCGGCGTAGAAATTAAGATATTAAACATTTCATTTCTTCGAATGGGGATCGAACCCACACACACAGTTTAGTCACACCTCTGCGCCGTGACTGGCTTTTATGGTTATCATCTATGACCATAATTTAATATAATATACCTTTGTAGTACATATTTATTATTTATAGATTTTAACCCAATCCAAATGACTTTTGCAAATGCGAAATAATGATATCGAGGTTGAGTATATTTATTGAACCGACAGTGAAGAGTACTATCGTCAACATAGAAATAATGTATGAATGTGACACAATTAAAGCCAGGTCAATTTGTTTAAAACTCGTTATACCCACAGTAATTTGATTAACCTGAAACATGTATTATGTTACGTGAATGACTAATACATGAGTTGCTACGTTCGGCTAGATCAAGAATCAAAATACGTATTTTGGGGGTAAAGAAATAAATAACTATATTATTATTTTTTCCTTCTTTTTTTTCCCATCTTCACGCTGTATCCCGGACACAGCAGGGTAGGCAGAGGGAATCTAGTGTTGAGACACATCGTTCCCCACTTTCTGCCGAATTCTGGAGGCATTGCGTGTTGACACCAGAGCGAAGAAATGGAAATATAAATTTAAAAAAAATAAATAAATCAATCAGCTTCACGCTGTATCCCGCACACAGCAGGGTAGGCAGAGGGAACTTAGTGTTAAGACACTCCGTTCCCCACTTTCTGCCGAATTCTGGAGGCATTGCGTGTTGAGGGGCAGAACTCAACGCCGCGCTTAACCTCGACACCAGAGCGAAGAAATGGAAATATAAATTTAAGTAAATATTTCATCTTCTCGAGTGGGGATCGAACCCGAACCAATCGGTATTAGAGTAACATTTTGGGCGCCGCGCCACGAATGGCCTCTAACTATATTATGACACGATATTTTTCCTCGTACTCATGGGTTTTACAGTTCACGATGTCTTGAATAATATCTTTTATCGTTCATACAAAATCAATTCAATACAAGTATAATTATTTTTAAAAAAAAAACCAAAAAGGAAAAACAAACGAACAGAAGAAATAAAATCGAAAGTTTCGAATTTTTAGTCAAGAGTAATACCGAAAAATTAGATAACTAAAATCATTTTATGGGTGCCTAGTTTATACTTAGTGATCTTATTTCAAATTAACAAGTAAAGTACTATTAGTAGTAGTAGTATCAACAATATACGAAACTAACAAGCAACACAGTTGTTGGTTTGTGTACGTTTGTTGTGCAAGCATGCACGGAAATCTACCGTGCAAATCAATCAGACTACATCAACAAAGATACACACTACTACACTGTGAAATTTTAAGATACTGGAAGATACTAAGTTATATATTCGCAAGAATATATTTTTTTTAGTAATAGTTAATAATACATTTTATTCGTTCGTGGCGCAAAGTGTGACTGTAAAACCGACTGGTTGTGGGTTCGATCCCCACTCGAGGAGATGAAATATTTACTTAAATTTATATTTCCATTTCTTCGCTCTGGTGTTGACGACAAGCGCGGCGTTGAGTTCTGCCACTCAACACGCCATGTCTCCAGAATTCGGCAGAAAGTGGGGAACGGAGTGTCTTAACACTAGGTTCCTTCTTCCTACCCTGCAGTGTGCGGGATACAGCGTGGGGCTAATTTATTTTAATTTGCTTATATTATTTTATTTACAACAATGTACTAGGAATCTTAAACACTACTAACATAAGGAACAAAAAATATCAGAAATCAGTTTAAAGAGCAAAAGAAGAATCCATATCACATCACATGAAACAAAGCCGAGTCGCAGTTAATTCAGAAAATCTGGATTCAGGTCATGAAACGTGGGATAAAGTATTTATTGGCAGCGGTGCCTACGGACGCTCGAGTCGGATGTGGGAATAACCTGATATCCCCCGAGACCCTGCATCTACTTTCCAACGTCTAATCAATTTAACTACGGGGTGATTGATGCGAGTTATTACGATCTATTTTATAAATATATTTGAATCGAATCGAAACATCGAATTGTAAAAAAATCGAATTTGTTTAATCTTACTGAGACAGTGGTCAGTGAGTGAGCGATTGGTCGGTTTCCAGGAGGCGCGGGTTCGAGTCCCGCTACGTTCAATTTTTTATACGTTTTCTAAATAAGTATTTTTCTTTCCTAAGTGTGGATTAACACTTTAAAAATGTTAAAAATTGTTTAATCTCATTTATTAGTTAAAACAACTATTTGTTCTTAGACGGCATTGTGGGATAATAATTATATAAATAGTCATACAATAGACCATATCTAATATATGGTTAGATCAAATAGTAACCGATAAGAAGAGCAAAACATCAAGTTTATATTTAAATAAATATGACGCTATGAATCACCTTGCCGTTTGAAAATTATACACAGTTTTATTTAACAAAGAATTCCATTAAGTATGGATTCCATTCTACTCAGTTTGGCTGAAACCAGACGAGATACACCCACACATGTAAACAACCGTCGATCCCTCTATTGGGAGGACTAGTAAATTCAGCCCTCTCATCCCACGCAACGTGCAGCGTAATCCAATGACGCTAGCAGACAGCTTTGTATATTATTTTTAGAAACAATTTACTGTCATAGAACACCCACCGCCCCACACCATAAAGTTCTCAATTATAGAATTTTATTAAAACGGCATTCTTACGACTGCAATATTGGTTTTAGAAGTAAAGTTATTTATAAACGAAAATCAGTTCGTATATATATAAATAGAAGTTTTGAAACCTTGCACGTTATCAAAGTTTTAATCTGTTAAATATTTAACTTACTTTCATCTGATTGCGGCGCTGATAGGATGGCACTGTGCTTCTTCTTTACTTCTTCGACGTTCGCCTGTATCTTGTCTATCATTTCTCGTATCTCTTCCACCTAAAACCATTGAATTTATATTAATTTTTAACAATACTATTATTATTAAATTCAAAATTATAATCTGTTGCCATACGAAAAAATATCTTGTTTTACTATATTTATGTACCTTGTTATACAAATTTCGACGTATTTTATTCATTATTAATATTGTTTTAATCACTTATTTAAATAACTTATAACATACAAGTTATATAACATTAATTCAGTTTTTAAGTCTTATCTACAACAATTACTTTGGTGATACCGCATAACATAAATCAAATCAGCTCAGCTTCACGCACACAGGGTAGGCAGAGGGAACCTAATGTAAGACACTCCGGTCCCCACTTTCCGCCGAGTTCTGTAAAGTATTTCTACAAAATCTCTTATTTCTTTATTCAATCTCGAAAATCGCGAATGTATATATATGTACATATTGACAAGATCAGGCAAACAATGGTTGAAGTAAATTGCCAACCCCATTTGCCTATTGTGCTACGAGTACAATATGCACGTGACTAGAATTATTCGTTTCCAAACAGGAAGGAAATTAGCTGAATTGTGGTTGGAAGCAACAACCGATAGGAGGGCTGCTTGGACTATCTAGACATTAATTCGGTTAAGGGAACCGTTGGCAACTTGCCGACCGCAAAGTAGACGGCTACATCGCGGGAAGGTAAAATACATCTCGCTTAAGTTTTCATGTGAATATTTAAAAATTACGACATTCCAGTCGTAGGTACCTATAGTAATCTGTTTATATGGCTATAGTAATCTGTTTTGGGTTTGATTATTCTTAATGATTTATGTGTTTATACAAACTACGAGTATATGCCATTTATTTTTAAGGCAAAACTTAGTTTTATCTGATCTATATATAATCTGAAATATTTTAATATAAAGTGTTTATAAATCAGTTTTCCCTATAAGTTTGATAAAAATACTTTACATTATTCTAAGAAATCAAAACGTCACGTCTTTTCTATTTAATCATTTTTAATTGTTTCGCGCACTTATTGCCTAATCAATTAAATTTGATAAAAATAATAAAACATGGACTTTCGAATAATTGTATATATATACTCCTTATGTAGATATATAAAAAACCCTGGATTAATATAATATATTAGCAAATTATTATTAACATTCTAAATTAGATTCCATATTTTGATATAAATCTTTTCGTGACGTCTATAATGGTAGCCTTTGACTTCTCAGAATACCTCTGCTTGTGTAATCGGACAAAATAACTTGAAGTTCAGGGCCAGGACCCGGTCGATACGAGGAGTGAGGTTCGTGGGCTGCTGGTAACTCGTGAGTCACAAATTAATGAGATTATAGAGATAACTTATCGCCCGCCTGCGCCTCATACGCAGTATGATAACGCAGACCAAACGATCATACAAAATACTTTTTTAAAGGTTAAGCTGTATTCCGCAACACAGCAGGCAGAGGAAATCTAGTGTTTAAACACTAAGTGTAACAGTTTCTTCTGAATTCTGGAGGCGTATTGAATGGCGCAACTTAACGCCGCGTTACCAGAGCGTCGAAATGGAAATTTCATTTTCTCGAGTGAGAATCGAACTCATAATCTGTCACTTTCATACTTGCACGCTTGTGCACGTACACCACGACCGGAATGGGAATATTTTTAAATTTATAACATTTAATAATAAAATCTCTTAAATCCTGATCATCAATTAAGTAAAATTGCTGAAGAAGAACTAAATACTCCAGACATTATTAATGTCCTGTACTAGCATAATAAATATTTTTTAACATCCAATAACGTGTGTAACGTCATGGCTGGGTCATGTCGCCGGCGTCTGGACGGCGTCGTTCTACATACGAGTACGTATATACATATATTCGTTGGCGTCCCATTGTCGTGTCGTTGGTCGTTGTCGTGTCGAGCAGTTTCAAAAGTTAATACGGCCTTACTGTGTTATTGTTGAATCTTACATACATACATACATACATACGCGCAATATGCAAATGTATGTTGCTTGAATATTTCACTACAATAGGAGGCGTATTATGGAAATGACATGTTTAAGTTATTTATTTACAAAGTTTTATCTAAAGCTTGATATTTTTTTTCAATTTC
The DNA here is from genome assembly GCA_013421005.1 of Heliconius erato x Heliconius himera. NCBI lineage: Eukaryota > Metazoa > Arthropoda > Insecta > Lepidoptera > Nymphalidae > Heliconius > Heliconius erato x Heliconius himera. The sequence continues at coordinate 23,302 of JAATLQ010020690.1, read as the reverse complement.
ACTCTGTATCTGTATATGGATAGCAGGGTAGGCAGAGTGAACCTAGTGTTAAGACACTCCCGTTACCTGTTTCTGCTGGACCCACTACCAACGTGCGTACAATGACACGCCTGTGCCACTGAGCCACAACGGCCTCATTTAATTCTATGACTCTATATGAATAATTGAAGTAAATGTGCCAGATAAATTAGTCAATTTACTTAGAACCTAAACTAAAACGAAAAAAAAACATTTCGTTAAAAATATTTTACGATGATACGATGCGTCAACAGATCCCTATACATTTATTGGCCGACCCCTGAACCAGCATTGTGGATTTATTAAAGTAAACCAATAGTTCGTGACGCGGGAAAATTGGTTTCCTGATTTACGAGGAGGCATATTGTGTTACGTAGTCACGCAGGACGTAAGATTTTTAGTAATTTACTATTATGTTTTTTTTTTAATTTCTGATGTAAGAATATCACGTTATATTTAATTTGTTAAATTTAGTCACATTTTTTTAGCACCGCTCTGTATCCCGCTCACAGAAGGGTAGGCAGTGGGAACTAAGTGTTAAAACACTCTGTTCCCCATTTTCCGCCGAATTATAGTTGCATTGCGTATTGAGTGGCGGAACTCAACGCCGCCCTTAGACTCGACATCAAAGCGAGAAAATCTACATATTAAATATTTAATTTCCTCTAGTGAGAACCGAACCCACAACCAGTCGCGTTTACAGTAACACTTTGCCCCTGCCCCTGCGCCATAACTGGCCTCAACTACCAAATTACTATATAAAAATGTAATAAGAATCATTGTCCTCATCTTCATACGAACGTCAACGTCACAACTAATTCACAAAATTAATAGCATTATAAAATATTTATATAACTAATATAATATTTTAAAAAATCCATACAGAAACTACTCGCAACCAGTGAATAAACATTTTTTAAGTGCACCATCCGGTGAAAATATTTTCCAGGGTAAATTTTACAACGACTCGGTGCGCTTCGATTTACCTGGTTATTCCTATCACCATTATTGAATTAATAGAGCTAAAAGGTTTATTACGCTGTGAGTAATAATATTTATCTCTTACTTTAAAAAATATTATTCATTTATATATTTTTTTAACATTTTTTTTTATATAGTATACTACTACAAATTTATTTATATACAGATGACTATGCTATCGCAACGGCTGACTAATTCAACATTTTGACAACTGCTCCAAATACCGCGATAAGACCGAGATGTTGTACAGCAACATTTTTTTATATAGCTTCACGTTGTATCTAGCAAATAGACGGGTACACAGAGGGAACCTAGTTTTAAGGCACTGCTGTCTCAGTGAGACATTTTCGTTTCCCATTTTCCGCCGAATTCCCGAGACATTGCGTGTTGGTTTACCTAACAAAATAAAGTTTTCCTTGAACACTTATGTTGTTTAGAGTAGCAGCTTTGACTCATTTTCTACTCTGTGTTTTGTCATTTCTGGTGCTTTCCATTTTTTCTGAACCATGAACCTAGCTAATGGCTATATTCTTTACTTTATTATGGATAATTTTAAGAGATGGGTGCCCTTTTCGTCAAAAAATATTATGTGGGAATACCCCGTTTGTAAAGAAATTCCTCCCTAAATAACCTGCTATAGCCTTTGTTATGACATCATTTGAATAAATTAAAATTATACAGGATCAATACATTTCAACTCAGCAACATACAATGATTTACAATATATGAGTTCTTTTTTTTCTAGTTTCACGCTATATCCCGCATATAGCCAGCGGAAGCCAAATAAGACATTTGCTCCCAATTTTTGGGAAAAAAAAAATTGTATTAGGCTTTTATAGAGTAGTTAAAACTGTGGTTCCATTAAAAGTGGTGCTAACACTTCCATCCTGTATATTGTATTACGCTTTTATAGAGTAGTTAAAACTGTGGTGTAAAATGGTGCTGACTAAAACACTCTGTATATAGTTTTGGAGGCCGGATATAAAGATGAGAACGGCAGGAATTAGATTTTCCGTAAAAAAAATGTATCTTTAACATAAATGTTACTCTTCATATCACATAAGATTATCTTAGCTAATAAAATTGCCTGTTCTTCATGTTAATTAGTCTTCGCAACATGTATGTAATAGTTTGCAAATACAAACAACATTGTGCTCGACATTCTCGTATGTTATCGTTACGTTGGGAAACGAAACTACGGTTGTTATTATATTTTGGGGAAGCTGTTTTAGTATTCGAGACCACTTCTTGTGAGGCTTTTTACTTAGTATAATATACTTTGGCATCTTGTATCAAATTGTAACTAGTATAGGTACATAAAATTTATAGGTGTTTTTGAATTATATAGCGATGAAAAAGAAATAAAATAAA
>JAATLQ010020690.1:0-20832 GCA_013421005.1 Heliconius erato x Heliconius himera | reverse complement strand
CAGGGTAGGCAGAGGGAACCTAGTGTTAAGACACTCCGTTCCCCACTTTCTGCCGAATTCTGGAGGCATTGCGTGTTGAGTGGCAGAACTCAACGCCGCGCTTAACCTCGACACCAGAGCGAAGAAATGGAAATATAAATTTAAGTAAATATTTCATCTCCTCGAGTGGGATTCGAACCCACAACCAGTCGGTTTTGCAGTCACACCTCGTGCCGCTGCGCCACGACCGGCCTCAAAAAGAAATAATTTTTATAAATCCCTTTATTTATCCTAAAATGCGGCATTCCCACAGTCTACCTACTACAATACATTCAAACCAACCAATTCAACACCACAACAGGTACAGGCGTTGCAACGTTTAAATTTGTCATTGCAATCTAGAAAAGCGTACAACAAATTGCGAAACAAACGTGAGCGTACAGTGAGTTTTGAACAATAGTCTGCATACTTATTGTTCTGATAACGTATGGAACGTCGAAAACCCGGCTGTTGTTGCAGTTGATCTACTTTGCACGCCGCACATATGAATACATTTTAAGTACATATTTACAGATATATAATAATATCCAATGATGCTCTAAACAAAATGAAAGACTAGTTTAAGCCCTATCACGATAGCGAGGATGTCACGGTGAGAATGAAGAAGAACGTGCTCAGCCTGGTTTGAAAGAAAGAATGAGTGATGGAAGAATGGCAAAAAAAGGTATATGATGGAAAAGTGAGCCGTAAGAGGGGTAGAGGGAGACCTCGATTGACCTTCAAAAACACAATATCAAAGATATTGGAGGAAGGTCAGGTAAAAAGAATGAGGTACCCCCGGAGGGCATGTATGAAGATGTTGTTGACAGTGGACAAGGCGAAAGAGATATTTAGAGACCGTAGCGTTTGGCGCTCTATTGTCTCTGACTACCCCGCTAGGGATAAATCGTGAAGCTCTGAACAAAATTTAAAAAGACAACGATAAAGATAGGACATTTGAAGAACAGCATCAATATTTTTAAGTTCCGAACACAAGTGGAAAAAGGGGATCCTATACTAAAACTTTGCAGTCCGTCTATTTATAATCAGGCTGTGTGAACCAAGTTACAGTTTTCACAGACAATGTCTTTCTGTTGCCACTATAACAACAAATACTAAAAAACTGAATAAACAAAATTTTTAAGTCTGGTCTCCCATACAACAAACGTCATGTTTTGTCTTTTTTATAGATAAAGATACGTAAACTTTGTGGTCGAGTCCAACTCGCACTTGGCCGGCTATTATTAAATAATTTTACATAGTGTAATAACATAAATAATACTCGCATGTACATGTTGTAGATGACCCACATATTTGTAAATTTTTATCTATCGTCTCAAAGTGTGTATTTCCAAAATCAGCTTGATAGCTTATAGTGAAAATTGAGTAACGATGTCAAACTAATCTGTATAACATGTTAATATACTAGATGATTGAAGATTCAAATCCATATTAGTGTACAAGAGAAAGCTATACTGTTACTAATAAATAGTTAACATTCGCAAAGTCATTGAACATAAGTATTCAATATTAACTTCTAAGCTTTATGCCATAAAATATTGCAAGAAAAAATATTTTATTCTGAAATTCAATACTGTTAGTCATATAATCAAGGTCAAATATCCGACCGGTATCTAGGCTAGCAGTTTAATTTACTAAATCTTTTATGCTACCCGGGCACAGCTTTAGCGATGAAATTAGTCTTCAGAGACACTCGACTCTCGCCGTCAACTCCTAAAGCGCCCAGAGAGAGGACAAAAGAAAGGTTCTAGAATAAAATAAAAAATAACTATAATAATGTAAAAATAAGGCTATCTCTTAAAATATTTGAACACTTTTTTTATTAAATTCAACCTATAACCTCCTGGCACCCTCGGTATCACATTTGATACGTGCAATAAAATTAAAAACTTACAATTTTCCGCACCAGCACTTGCAATTTGTTAATACTTTTACGTTTCAGTAAGCAATTAGATATCAATATATTATTTTTTTTGGCAAATTAAAAAATTCACGTAAGGGTAAGTAATAATTAAAAAGGAATTTCTTATTTAATAACTGCTGTAATTTATTTGTTAAGTCTTCTATTTTATTTTTCTGTACTATAAATATTGTAAGAAAAATATTTTCGTACGAATATCATAAGAAATATTCAGACCATATATATGATACTCTGGGAACTATGGAAAATTACTCCACTCACTTTTTGTGATTCTAAGCCTTCTCTAAAGATAAGCCAGTAATGTGGCAGCATTAAACAGATTTTAGATGCTTGTTTGTCAGCTCACCATCAGGCACTTAGAAGATCATCTGATGTCTATTACGTATTTTCAGATGTGGCATGGTTATAGGACTGCTGGATTTTGTGAGAATAAAACATTTTTTGCTTTAGGATCAATATGTAACTTCAAGGACTAGAAAGCTAAATATCGAGATATCTTCACATTCAAAGATGATTCTCACGTAACAAAATCTATTCGATCGAATAACTTTTTTAAAGATACATTTAATAATTTTGAAGAGAGCTAGTGTCTAAACCAGTGAATAGTTCATACCTCACACAGGAAGATGCGTGAAAAAACAGATTTTGAAATATACACCAAATCTGGTATTAAATTTAAATTTCAAAATTAAAAAATCTGCCGCTGATTACCTTTGGATTTATATAGCATGAAAGCAAATAATGTTTAATGGAGTCTGTCTTGTAAACGATTTCAGAATATTTAACTTTTGAAGGAAGAATCATACTGAAGTTGCAGGATATTCTACCAGTGGACATTAAAATTTTATGTATAAACTATCTTAGACTAAGCCCAAGGCTTAGCTCCGCAGTTTTTCTATCCATTAAGTCTTTGAAAAGATACCTCGGCACAGTCCTGCGAAGCGAAGAAAATATAAGCAGTACATCGTCTATAAGTACCAACGAGATAAAAAATAATGAAGATCAATTCTCCCTGATTAAGTAAAAACTTAGGCTACAAATCATAAAATTTAAAAAATATTAGTAGTTTAATAAATATTTGTGTTTCAATTCTTCTAGGAATGATTATAAAACTTTTCACGAACACTGAATTAGATTAGAGTATTAAAATTATGTATATGTTTTTTTTTTCTTATGTGGCCCAAAGTATCGTATTTACCATCTGAAACTCTTCAAATACATAATTCAAAAAGATTTAATCGATAGATTTCTTTTAAACTAAGAGATTCCTAAATAAAAAAAATGCGTCTCAAATCCGTAAATTTCTGCTCTGGGTCCCAGGAGGATATAATCTGATATAAAAGTTTAGTGCTGTACTAAAATAAATTAATCCGAATTGTAATAAACAGTGTAGCGCTTTAATCAACTCCAACGTTCAACTCTCAAATATTGTGTCAAAATTATATTTCATGCATTTACGTAACAGTACATACTGTTACAGAACTGCATGCTAAGAGAAATGTGAAAATGAATTATATACTGCAGGGTAGGTATATTATTTACAATTCTTGTAAAAAGGTTATATAAATGTAAAAACTTCCAAAACGGTGTAAAACCGGTTTTTTTTTATTTGCTCACTAGTTAATCATAAAGATATAAGATGTTAATTAAAAAATATATTATTAAATCTCTTCGATATCTCCGTCTAATATTTCTCGGACATAATAGTCGTGTATTCAAATTTTATGCAAATGACTTATCCTAGTTTTAACGGAAGAATGATTTAATAAACAAATGGAAATCTAATATTTCAATTCATGACAATGAGAGAGGTTTCATGATATTGAGAACCATAAATAGACTTTTCATGGAGTGCTAAATTTTGGCTTAAAATTTAATTACTGGCAACGCTAAATGGTTAATTTAGTGTTGAATTATATCAATGAAATGAGGGCTCCTCGTTTATGAAATTGCGCCACGAAGGTCTCATCGTTTGTTAATAATATTTTTTATAGCTTCTCGCTGTATCCCGCACACAACAGAATAGGCAGAGGGAACCTAGGGTTAAGCCATTTTCAGCCGAATTCTGGATGGAGCGTTTGCCTCGACACCAGAGCGAATAAATGAAAATATACATTTAGATAAATATTTGGTCTCCTAGAGTGGGGATCGAACCCACAAATGGTCGCGTTTACAGTCACATTTATTAATCACTAAATTTCCTCTACCCGACCTGAGCGGTATACAACGTGAAGTAAAAATAATATATTTTTCCTGTTCTGAGAAACAAACGATATTAGACTCTACTACTTAATAGTTCGTTTGTTAGGCGAAAAGTCATGATAGAAAAATAAGCACTATCACACTGTAATCTATGTCTATCCTAATAGTGTTGACAGTGACAGCTCTCAGTATCTTAGATGTTTTGTGTTACGATGAAACAAGATGTTGGGATATTTTTCAGGATTTACATTTTTTTGCAAGAGTTTGAGTTTGAGTTTTGTTTTAACTATTTAATTTTTAATATTTATACTTAGTTAATTTTTTAAAAATTATTAGCACGTGTATTTAATATTTGTTTTTTGTAATTAATATTAAAATTTTAATACTATCTCATATTTTTTTTAGACTTTAAGAATTTTAGTAATGATGAAATGTAGGAAATCAACTTACCTCACTGAAGAATTCGTCCATGAAGCCGCCCTCAACGGGGACGTTGACGTCGTCCGGCCCGACATCATCATCGTCGCTTTGCGCCTGCAACATAAATCACTATTAGCTACCGAGTTGTTTCCGCTTAAACCAAAGGAATAAAATGAAAATCAGGGTGGATAGGGAGGGTAGTAAACTAATCCGCTATCCACTTTGCGCCGTATTCTGGAGGCATTCCGTGTTGAGTAGCGGAACTCAACGCAGCATTTCCTACACTAGAGCGAAATGAAAATAATAAATATTTCATTTATTCGAGTGGGAATCGAACCCACACCAATCACGTTTACAGTCACACGCTTGTGCCCCAGTGCCACGACTGGCCTTATAATTAGATAATATACCAAAACAAAGTACGTAGGTAGCCAAATTGAGTATCGCGGTTCAAATGTAAGCACGAGATGACATCGGATGGCTCACGTAGAACAAAATTGAATCCACTTAGTCGAGGCGAGCACCATTATTCAATTTATACGGGTTGCCCGTGTACCCACAAAGGCCCTACTAATCTATACCTCGGATGTACTGGGATAATGTGAAGCTGAACTAACTTGAGGCCAGTCGTGGTGCAGGGGCACAAAGCGTGACTGTAGACACGACTGCTTGTGAGTTCGAGCCCCATTTGAAGAAATTAAATAATTATTTAAATGTATATTTCCGTTTCTGCGCTCTGATGTCAAGGCAAAGCGCGGCGTTAAGTTCCGCCACTCAACCCGCTATGCCTCCAGAATTCAGCGGAAATTGGGGATTAGAGTGTCTTAGAATAGAGTTTCCTCTGCCTACCCTACTGTGTGAGGGTGCGAGATACAGCGTGAAGCTCATTTTGTTATTTTTGAACTAACTTAGCTACTTATAAAAACATAAAATTAAATATTCATTTAAAACTCTTTTGATATCATTTGAATAACAAATTATGTGGCAACAAGGAAGATTAGGCAAGAGGCATTATCTTCTACCCTCCTTGCTAAATTAAATATCTTCAAAGGAAAATTATCCATAAATATTATATTAATAATTTAGATTTTTTGTATTATGCTACAATCTGAAATATTTTATATTAAACTAAACACGCAACCTATAAGTTAATAATATAAGGTAGTAGTAACTAATAAGTTACTTGATTAACAAACTTTAATGTATTTTCACATTTTGCAGAACACTAAAGAAAAAAAGGATTTTAGTGATAGCTTAGGTATATATAGAGACATTGCTTACTTGATGGCAAATGCCAACACACCGAATGCAACCGAATGCGTCCCAATTACGCTTCAAAAGCAGCACAACCTATTAAATCCCAATTTTTAAAAATAACAAAAAATCACGTTTTAAGATTTTTTTTCAATACATTTAGGTAGCCTTCGACTCAAATAATAGATCAAAATAAAAAATATATATTTTTATAATTTAAATAGATTCCTACAATGTAATCCGTATTGCCTATCGACATAGAGCTTAGGCAATACTATAGCAAATTAATTCAGGTCAAGGAGTCTTATGCCCTACTGCGATAATTTATTATGCCACTACTAAAAAACTGCAGGGGACTGTTCCGACGTGATAAATTTAGTTATTATCGAGAGATTATGTGAGAATTGAGTGCCTGTACATGTAAGTTATTGATTTTACATTAAACTAATAAAGTGCTTCTTTGTTGTGATCTACGTAGGCTCCAAACATAATTAAGCTGTTTCGTGTATAAATAAATAAATATATTATTGTTTATTTTCAGGCTACATCCTGCATTTAGCAGAATATGCGGAGGGAACCTAGTTTTAAGACACTCCGTTCCCATTTTCTGCCGATTTTTTCGAAGCATTCGCTTTTGCCTTTATTTATGGTACCACAGCGAAGCAATGAAAATATTAATAAATAATAATTCATTCCCCCTAATAGAAGTAAAACCTGCAACAACTGTCGCGTTACTGTCACACGCTTGTCCGCTCTGTGCTACGATGGCCACGATATATTATTTGTGGTACCCTCAATGCTTGTCCAAGTTTTCTTACATATACCTCAATAAAAGTGTTCGTTTAAGGATAATTTTGACCATTTTCCATTTGACTGTTTTGACCATTTGACCGTTTTCAACAAATGTTTAATAAGTATTTGTTGCCTTTTTGATTTATGTAAACAATATAGAACCTGTTTACATAAGTCAACAAGTTCATGCTAAAGTTACAGTATTATAAAATTGCCAAATAGAAACGAAGTTAATTATTTCGATTTATGTACATTTTTGGTTCAGGGTTTTTTGTGACAAATGTAGAAATTCATAATGAAATTTTTAAAGAAATAGTTGTATCAATTTATAATAAGTAAAAATATTATTAATACAAATTTAAATTTTGAATACCATTTTAAAGTATTTTCATATATACACATATATAGAAGAATTTATAAAAATAACAAAATCTTTGACCTATAAAGAAAGTTGAAATGTGAAACCATCCACAAATCTATTTTTATATAATATCAAGTGAATAGAATGCCATTACGACCTTACGAAGGGACGGGCCCCGATATTCAATAGTCGACACCGACAGTCGGCAAGACGTGTTGCTCGGGACATGTGTCATATTGCGTATATATTTATATGAAAATTGAGGAAATCCTTTAGGAAATGAAATAGAATACAGTATTTTCATGTGTTTTTTAGCGTCACGCACACGGCAGGGTGGCAGAGGGAACCTAGTGTTAAGAGACTCCCCCATTTATTTTATGTTTATCATGAGATTTTAACGTATATGATTGATTATATATATATTTAATAAATAAAGGTACATAGTCATATTATTTAAACACAAGATACATAATATATTCCTATATCACTACTATAATTAGAAGACGCTAAAACGGATTTTACGTGTCTTCTAATTGTAGTAGGTACTTTATGTAATCAACTGAAATCTAAGCACGGCTATATTTTATAATACAAATGGGAAGGTTCCCTTCCAATTATTTTTCCTTAAAAGCTCCAGTATATTCATTCGGTGGAACAAGTGCCTACTTGGAGCCTCCCATTCAAAATCCATGAGTGGCCAAAATTTCATAAAACGGAAACACGATCGAAGGCAGAAACAAAAAATAGGGCAAATGAACGTTCCGAACAAAGACGATTTCTACATTACATACTAAAATTAAGTTTCTTTAGATCTCTTATTTAAGTAAGTGTATATATATGCAAATAGTACTAAAAAACGATAAGAATATTCAAACTTTTATAAATATCATCTCTATCAAGAATAATTCAAGTTTTAATATGAAGAGAAATAAATTACATATCATATCAGAAAGGGACGTCAAATTTTTTTTCCCACCAAAATTAATTCTAACAATAATAAACACGAAACACGCTACGAAACAAAGTAACAGTTAATTAAGCCTAGTACTTATATTTTGCAACAATTCTCGTGCCCGGGGCGTGGTGGCAACACAATCAGGAGTCTCGACACGTATTTCAATCGAAGAGCGGGTCGTTCGGCGTGCCGGCCGGAACGCTTAAGCTTTTCTTACATTTTCTCTTTAAAATTGTTTACTAGAAAAACGAGCAGGTTCATATTGTTATAAATATTATTTTATGTGCACTAAAAATATACATATATATTTTTTTTAGTTTCACGCTGTATCTGTATGTTCCCCATTTTATTTGGAGACATTGCGTGTTGTGTGGTGGAACTCAACGCCACATTTTGCCTTGACACCAGAGCTATGAAATGAAATTATTTAATATTATATTTTCTCGAGTGGATTCAAACCCACAACCGGTCGCTTTTAACGTCACACGCTTGTGCCCCTGCGCTACTGACGCAAAATATTGAGTCGAGGGGTGTTGCTTGGATAGCGAACACGAACGGTACCAACTAAACAAATTAAATATCCTGTTTATAATTTACGTTGTGAGGTGACTAAATTAACAAATGTTCGTGTTAAAAATCTTTCGGCGTTTAAATATAATATTATCTTGTTCATTTTATCTATTTTTCCAAATAATAAAAAAGCAGTAACTTGACTCCGTAAATAAAATAAAAATATAACAAGCTTCAAGAAAAGCTCATACCATCACAGTGTTGCATTCCCGATACAATGTCAGTATATTTTTACGATATCAACTTAAAAAGATAAGCCCTTTTATCCACAAAACCACTAAAACGTAATAGAATATAATAATATAATCCCGCTATAGACTTAGAAATTCTATACATAGATGTGTGTAAAACACGTATTGTTTGTACATAGGTTTAAATGTTTTTAAACCTATAAACTATTTCAACTAGTATATAAAAATATTTATAAAACTGACTCTGATTACATTCAAAGTAAAATCTGATCGATTTTTTGTAGAGTTGATACGGCGTCAGGTGCAACAGTTTGCCTAAAGGACGTGAGTGTATGACACCTTTTGGCTACACTTTTGTAGTACCACGTTTCGGCATAACAACAAAAATAGTAAAGTAAATTAAATTAGCTTCACGCTGTATCCCGCACACAGCAGGGTAGACAGAGGGAACCTAGTGTTAAGACACTCCGTTCCCCACTTTCTGCCGGATTCTGGAAGCATTGCGTGTTGAGTGGCAGAACTCAACGCCGCGCTTAACCTCGACACCAGAGCGAAGAAATGGAAATATAAATTTAAGTAAATATTTAATCTCCTCGAGTGGGGATCGAACCCACAACCAGTCGGTTTTGCAGTCACACCTCCTGCCGCTGCGCCACGACCGGCCTCGTAAAGTATATATAGTAAAGTAGTTATGCCATAAATAGCTCTTAGTTAATTACTAAGCAAAATCAAGGGTATTAAAAAAAATTTAATAACGTTGAAATGTTGGTTATTTGTGATCTGTTATTAATACATATTATATTTATATGATGACTTAATCAAATGAATAAATTATTGAGTCAATACTGTTAACTATATTTGTTAGTGCCATTTTAGTTTAGATATTCTTATTTAACGATTTGTGATTATTATTATATCACTCACATTATAATATATATTTGAAACGATGAATGTTCTGTGTAAATAAGTAAAACATATTTTACTGTTCAAGAATATATACGGGATAAAGATATATTTAATTATATCTTCATCCCGTATATTGAATGTGATGCAGGATAGCTGCCAGTTTATGGAATAATTAAATTATACCATTGACATTAAAAAAAGCAACTGTTGAATTTCTTACTGGATCTTCTGAGCAGAACTGCCTTCCGAGCGGTTGGTAGCTTTTTTTATATGTTCATTCAACGATTGAAAAGTGCTTACATTAGTCTATTTGAACTAAGAATATTTTGAATTTTAATTTGATAATATCATGGTCCCTAAAAGATGTGTGGGACGTCAACACGGATGTTACGGTTTCGTTTTAATTTATATTCAGAATATTGGTAAAGCATATTTTTTTAATATGATAAATTACAATTTTTTTTTATCAGCTTCACGCTGTATCGTACACAGCAGTCTTAACACTAGATTCCCTAATCTAGTGTTAAGACACTTCGTTCCCCACTTCCCGCCGAAGTTTAGGTATTGTTCAAGATACCCATTACTTATACAAACAATAAAAAAGATTATAACATTGAAATTTTATTAAAAAAAATCAAAGTAAAAAAAAACCAAACCAAAGTTAAAAAAAAATCAAAGTACCCTCCATCAATCTTATTTAAACAGATCAAAATTAACTACAATTAAACAGTATAAACAAAACGTATGAGGAGCGACCAGATACGACTACCGTAGAGTCGTATACACGCTGAAAGCCGGATTCCGTTTTAAAACCAAACATTTGCGTCAATTAAGAGTGATGTACAGCCCGACTATTACACGGAACATCCGCTCGTATGTTTAATTAATGATTTAATATATGATGATTCATCCTAACGAGGTATTGCTAGTGAATCTGCTAATATTATCATTTATACGCAATTATTTGATTTCGATCACATTATTATTTTATTTTGTAATTACATTTGTAATATTATTAATAAATTAAATGGAGACTAGTCGTGGCGCAAGGGTACAAGTACGTGGCTGAAAACGCGATTGGTTGTGAGGTCGATTCGTACTCGAGGATATTAAATATTTTAATTTTTTCGCTCTGGTGTCGAGGCAGAGCGCGGCGTTGAGTTGCGCTGGTCAACACTCAATGTCTCCAAAACTGGGCGGAAAATGGGCAACGCACACTGCGTTTTAACACTAGGTTAGGCGTGACACTAAAAAAATAATAATAATAATACAAATGTATGTATATTATACATAATCACTAAGTGTTTTAAACTATAAAATAACTTAGGCAAACTATCAAATTTAGAATTTTTAGGTATTATTTAAGAGGACGTTTATTTTAAAAGGACGACGCTATGTCGAAATGCCATAATAGAACGAGCGATACGACCTTCACCTTGTAACAACCCTTTGCCTTTTGCTAGGACTTTTGGCAGAGTCCATTGCATATATAATTTAACACATTTAACAAAGTCACAAAAAATACTTTGAACCAATCCAACAAGTTGGACGGTTTCCAAGAAGCGCGGGTTCAAATCCCGCTAGGTTGAAATTTTTATACGTTTCCTAAATAAGTATTTTTCTTTCTTAAGTGTAGAATAACACTTTAAAATGTCACAAAAATTGAGTAGTAAAAAATTAAAATTGTAAATAAGATGCTGTATCCAAATTAAAGACACGAGAAATCTTTTCTAAATATACATCCGTGAATTTATGAAATAAAATATAATATACACAATACTATGTAAATAACGGTTTGCTTGTATAGTTAATAATATTTAAAATGTAAAATCGATAAATGCAAAACGGCCTTCGGTATTGCATCATTAATTAGAAAGTAGCAGTGCTAGGTACATAATACTAATCCACGTTATTATATGAAAAAAATTTAATCAGCTTCACGCTGTATCCCGCACACAGCAGGGTAGGCAGAGGGAACCTAGTGTTAAGACTCTCCGTTCCCCACTTTCTGCCGAATTCTGGAGGCATTTCGTGTTGAGTGGCAGAATTTAACAGCGCGCTTAGCCTCGACACCAGAGCGAAGAAATGGAAATATTAATTTAAGTAAGTCGATCGAACCCACAACCAGTCGATTTTACAGTCACACTTCGTGCCGCTGCGCCCCGACCGGCATCAGTAATTATTATATGATCAATGTCATATTACCAACGTATTATAAGAACCTACTATACCGAAAACTTTCATAGAATTTATTGAAAAACTTCAAACTTAGCTTTCCATAATTGTTTCCGAAGAGTAGGTTTGTTGAACAAAAGCAAAATAAAGGGAATAGAGAATAAAAATAGTTCCGGATAAAACAAACTAAAGACGATAATAGGATTACGGGTATCTGGGTCAGATGGAGCTGGTCTTTAAACTCAGCAAATAATTACACTGCTACATCGCCACGAGGAGGATTCAGCGTTGATAGCGTTCGCAATGCTTGTGTTTATACCCAAAGTTTAGTTAATTATCGAAACTTAATTCACGATTTTTTTTTCAGCTTCACGCTATATCCCGCACACAGCAGGGTAGGCAGAGGGAACCTAGTGTTAAGTAAGACACTCTGTTCCCCACTTTCCGCCAATTTCTGAAGGCATTGCGTGTCAAGTGGCGGAACTCAACGCCGCGCTTTTCCCTCGACACCAGAGCGAAGGAATGAAAATATTAAATGTAAATAAATATTTCATCTCCTCTAGTGGAGATCGAACCCACAACCAGTCGATTTACAGGCACACTTTGTGCCCCTGCGCCACGACTGGCCTCAATTCACGAATATTACTTGCTATATATAGTAAATATTTGTATATTATAAAAGAAAATAACAATTTATAGTATGCAAAAATATAATTTACCATACGCCAGCCACAAAAGCATACAGTAGGTTTATTTAGTATTTTAATAGCATATTAAAGTTACCTAAAAGTTTTATTCCTTTCTAAATATCGGGCTGAATCGTGTATATAAAGCTGACTAAAACTTTACTTGAATAGTGTATAAAACATCTTGTATGATCTTTAATTTTCTTTCAAAGTCTCAGCTGGATATATAAATACGTATTCTACTTTTACTGTCTAAGCAATCTCCTTTTGTGTTTGCCTTTACGTGATACTAAGTTCTTTGCTGTTAAACGGAAACGGTTAACCCGTACATAGATGGTTTTGTTCTTTTTACTGCCCTGTCCTTCATTCGAAGTAGGTGCTTTGAAATATGTTACGATTTCGTTTATGTCTTTAGTGAAAAACTGACTGGTTCTATACTTAAGTTTTGTCGAATATTTAAATAGTCGTTATATTTTCACTGATTTCACTTTTGAGGACTGTAGCGTCATGATTTATGCAATCATTGATTATTATCGCAATGACTGTGCTGTCGTGCATGCCGTTTATTTCTGCTCATCTCTTACGAAGGCGATAAAGCTAGCGAGCAGTAGTAGTTCCTGCTATCATAGCACTTCTCACACGAGTAAAGTTGTTATGGAAACAAGGGGAAACACACGTAGGAAACAATTTTATATTCTACTTTCACACTTTTATAATATGAAATTTGATTCGTTAACATTTGGGATAAAAATCGACTATTCTTGGAACTTATAGAAATAGAATGAATTTGAAATTTATTTCTTTTCTATATACATATATTGGATAAATTTTCATTTTCTCGCTCTGATAACGAGGCAAAGCTAAAATTCGGCACAAAGTGGAAAACGGAGAAGTCTTAATAGGAACGGAATATCAAAACACTACAATGCCTCTGCCTACCCTGCTATGTGCTGAATTAAAACGTCAAACTAAAAAAAATAGCCATTTGGAAAATTTATGCAATTTTCAGGTACGATAAGGCATGTTAGGTACTTTACACTACATAAAAATACTTCGTATTTAAATATTATGAATTAAAGTATGCTAAATTTAACAGAATCAGAAACAGGAGTTAAACTAAAGCGCAATCTCTTGCGTAATTCCATTCTATGCCACAGCCCATACATCCAAATATTCCTCTGAGAGCTTTTAGCGATTCTGTACGTTGTATTGCATTATTTGTACATCCCTATTAAAAAGGAGGGGTGAGCTTATACGACATTCTATTCTTAGGCGCAAAACAATAGAAGTAAGGAAATGCAAGACAGAACTTCCCTAGCAAATACAAAGTTGAATAAGTTTCTACTAGAACTTTAATTTTGACTAATTATAACTAAAATAATCATAGCTTTTTATAAACTATTATCCTTATTTTTGTACTTTTGTGTTAAAATTTTCACATCATAAAACATATATTATTATATATTGGGTATAGTAGAGCGTATATTAATATATATTGGGTATACATACACATACCAATTCACAAATAATAAGTACTCTATTTTAATAATGACACTGTAAACTTCTTATGAAATCAAAAAAAGTCGTTTCCTCAGTCGGGCATCAGTCAACCATTCGTACAAAAATCTTACAACTCTATTGAAATATTCGGACTATATTTCGGGACAACAAAAAAAAGAAAAGGAAAAGAAAAGAAATTGGGCTCAACCGATTTTACACGGTTCCCCGCCTGTTTACCACCCTGTAACAAATGACACAGGTGCCGTCGTCTCAATCCGATACATATTTTACAAGCCATAGCGTAGACCGATAACCGTAAACAACGCTGGCTGGCTATCTCTTGAACGATATGAAATTGAGTCAATGTCGAAATAAGAATAAAAATGAATCTGTATCGTTCAAATGAATCTGGTTAGAAATTGCAGAATAAATTGTATTTTATTCCAACGAGTGGAACGTATAAGATGTAATTTGCAACGTAGTGATAAATCACTACTCGCTAAGACACTAGACTATGGTTTAAAATCAGCAGTTAAGACCAAGTTGCCATTTAATTCAATAGTATTAATTAAAATAAAAAATAAATCAGCTTCACGCTGTATCCCGCACATAGCAGGGTAGGTAGAGGGAACCTAGTGCTAAGACACAAAAGAAGCAGAAGAAGCAGAAAATGATGACACTTTCTGCTTCTTCACTTTCTGCCGAATTCTGGCGACATTGCGTGTTGAGTGGCAGACCTCAATGCCGCGCTTGTCCTCGACACCAGAGCGAAGAAATGGAAATATAAATTTAAGTAAATATAATAGTATTAAATATATTTAATAATTTAGTTTCTCCATAAAACTGTATGTAAGTTTTATGGCCAGCCCGTTATACAGCCAAATGCAATATAGGAATATAAGCTCAGTAATTTATTAAATGAATACGCGAGATAAAGTGTATAAAATTGTAGTATAGAACGTTTTATTCCCACGTCGTTCTATAACATTAAAAGATAGCGCGATTAGATTATTTCAAGTGATAAGCAAATCTAACACGTCTACGTTGTGTTGCACATGAAATTGTCATTTTTAAAATTTTGTTGTTAATATGTTTTTCCCGACTGCTAAGGAAGGGTTATGTTTTTCGCGCGTATCTTGTATGTATGTAATATTCTTTATTACCTCGTATCTCCAGAACCGCTGAACGGATTTACATATTTGAGGTATCGTTATATTCGTATTAGCAGCCCAAGTGTTCTTAGATAGGTGATGTTAATAAAAAACAATCATGGCGGCTGTGGTACGCAATTGGACTTAGTGAAAAAAAAATTTTTCGTTTGGAATACCACAATATGGGTATCAAATTCAAGAGCTCAATTTCAGAATTTCAAAAAGGTATATCATGATTATCATTACCATAATAAATTCTAACAAAAAAATGAAAAATAAAAAAATATTTGTAAAAACAAAAACCCCGACTGCATCAAAGTAAAGAGAAAATAAACAAGCCCAATAATTTATTAGGATTAACAGTCGGGACCTATAAGTAATTCTTCAATCAATAAAATCTTTACCAGGAACCCCGCAAAATTTAAAGAGGTCCCGTCTGTTAATCCTAATAAATTATTGGGCTTGTTTATTTTCTCTTTACTTTGATGCAGTCGGGGTTTTTGTTTTTACAAATATTTTTTTATGTTTAAAATATTTATTTCAGCTTCACGCTGTATCCCGCACACATCAGGGTAGGCAGAGGGAACTTAGTGTTAAGACACTCAGTTCCCCACTTTCCGCCAATTTTCTGGAGGCATTGCGTGTTGAGTGGCGGAACTCAACGCCGCGATTTCCCCTCGACACCAGAGCGAAGAAATGAAAATATAAATGTAAATAAATATTTCATCTCCTCGAGTGGGGATCGAACCCACAACCAGTCGATTGACAGGCAGACTTTATGTCGCTGCGCCACGGCTGGCCTCGAATATCTTTTATGCATTTATTATTCACCTTAATTTTCTGTTATATAACATAAATTATTTTTTTTATAATTTGACTAAACGAATGATTTTTAAAGATCTTTAAAAATTGAGGCTCAGATATTAATAAATCAAAAATCAACTTCGCGCGGTCTGTATCCCGCACTCAGCAGGGTATGCCGAAAGAACCTAGTGTTAAGACATTCTGTTCTCCATTTTCTCAGATATTAAATATAACTACTTTTTATAACATCACAGAACTTTCAATATAATTAATCACCTTTATAAACGAATAAAAAGGGACATAAAACCGCCCTCCCTTTCCACTTAAAAAGCGGCAAAATATATATATAAATATTTTTTAATTTCATCTAACTAGAGCAAACTGGCTGGCTGAGGTTTCATTTGTGCCGAAATAGCACGCAAGCTGGAAATGCGGACTTGCGGAAATACATGTCGTCCACCGTCCGATACACGGGAAATATCTCGTGATGAATTTTCTGTAAATTGAATTTCGTTTTATGAGAACTTTATCAACACAAATACGTATATAAATATTAAGTTGTCATTAATTATTTTGAAAATAGTTATTTCTTTTTGTCATAGATTGTCGTTTAATGGACTAAAGTTTCTTTTATGTATATGTTCTGTTATGTATATTATATTTTTAACGAACGTAGGACAAATGGGAAAACCTTTTTTGTAGCACACAACTATTGGTTACATACATATATAAAAAAAATATTCGCAGATTGTATAAATCAACAATAAAAATATGATTGCAAATTTAAATGATGAGATAACTAGAAAAGGTTATCACAATGATTACAATTAATAGTAATATTTTTTTTACCAGCTTCACGCTGTATCCCGCACACAGCAGGGGCAGGAGGGAACCTAATGTTAAGACACTCCGTTCCCCATTTTCTGCCAAATTCTGGAGGCATTGTGTTGTGAGTGGCAGAACTCAACGCCGCGCTTTGCCTCACCACCAGAGCGAGGAAATAGAAATATAAATTTAAGTAACGGTCGACGAGTCGATTTTACAGTCACACTTTGTGCCCCTGTGACACAACTAGCCTCAATCGTGTAAGAAATAAATTTATAAATAAATATTCTCATTTACTTTATTCGGTTGATCTTAACAGAGGGGGTGCTTAACGTGGGTTCGATTCCCACTCAGGAGTAAGAAATATTTAATATTTAATATATTAATTTGCGTTGAGTTTCGCCACTCAGCACGCAATCCCTTCGGAATTTGATTGAAAGTAGAGAATAGAAATGTGCAGGATACAGCATAGAGGTAAAAAATAATAGATCTATGTATATAACATACATAGACTCTTTTTTTTTTAATATAATTTTTCCTATAAAGAGTGTGTTAAACATACAATCTTTATAGGAAAAATTATATTTTATTTCTACCTTTATTTTAAAAAATAAAAAGTTTTTTGACGTTTCGTATTTAATGTGCATTTCAATAACATTCAATGGTTTAATGAAACAATCCATGACAATAAATTCATAAATCAATTTGGCGTACAGCAGCGAAACTGACGACCTCGGGGGAACCCGTCGAGGCCTGATTTGGCCGACTGCCAGGAGTGTTAACACAAATATTGTGCTAAGTTGGGCATTGTACATGGGTTAGTGCTAACGTCTATATGGACCGAGTAACCTACATGAGCGCCATTTATTTGCTTTAAAAAGTTATTCTTTTCTAAAATCTTGGCAAGATTACTACAATTAGTTTTCAAGCCAAATTACCTCAGGATTGCGTCAAATGAGATAAAAAAAACTGTTTAAACAATAGAAATTAAACAAAGCTAACGTCAAAACGTAAATATACCTGTAAATAATTACACTACATTTGCATCTCGGACATTTTTAAATTGAATACAATATTATTAGAATAAAAATGCAGTAAGAAAGTCTTAGTAATAGTGGCGCATTGGGAATCTTATAACATTCATCATGAAAACCAATTTGTTTCGTAGGAAGTAGTACCAATTTCATCAATTTTGAATGCCCAAGCGGGTTTCAGGAACTCTTATCGCCAGTTACCGATACCGTTGACGCTTTTCGTTTTTAAAATAGCTTTCCAAGGGCAATGGCGTAAGTCGGTTCATATTTACAGAGTACATTTTAAATTAACTTTGAACCGATAAAATCTGTACAAATATTTAGTCGTATTCATTTTTGATAAAACTAAAAACGGTAATACATTAGACTTTACAGTATATTTCTAATTGGATTCGGTTTCATCATTTCATCGTTTTACAACATTCTACCACGTTTAATATGAAATAATAGTGAAATCAGTTTAGAAATTTCTGTACTATATCTGTCACCTAAAAGGCGATAGTAGCCAGACCTTCGTTATTTTATAAAGCCTGAAAGTTTCTGTGCATACACCCAACACTGGTAAGTAGAATCAGGGAATGTGGAGCTTGTATGGTGGTTACTTTGATAGCTATTAGGTAACTAAGATGCAAAAAATAGTACCTAACTTTCTTCAAATTATAAAGCTCATTTTTTTTATATATTCCTGTTTGCACACAAAAACGGTCAGGTTTTATAAAATAACGAAGGGAAGCCCTACAGTTGTACTATTGTTTCCCTCTTTACTATAGTAGAAAGAAATCAAAAACTTTAAACAAAGAATAGAATACCATGAGTTAAGTAAATCCTATTTATGCTAATGAATGGTACCACGGGATTTCAAAACTACCAAAAAAGAGTATGAGAGCAGTCGTGGCGCAGTGGGATAAGTGTGCGACTATAAGCGCGACAGGTTGTACGTTCGATTTCCGCTCGAAGAAAGGCAATTTTTAATATTCTCATTTCCTCGCTCTGGCAACGAGGCAAGGCGCGATGCTGAGTTCCGCTACTCAACACGCACTGCCTACAGAATTCGGCCGAAAGTGAATAAGATGAGAACATTCCGTTCCCATTAAGACACTTCTATTCCACTACACACTAGGTTCCCTCTACTAAAAAAACGGCAAAAAAGTCGTAATCCATATATGTAAACGTTGAATAACACGTAGTAACTCAGAAGAGGTAAGAGACAACTAAAAATAGACACGACGCAAGACGTGAATCAGCTGATGTAAAGTGCATGACGTTGTGGCTGTGGCGACAATAGGGCTATTCAGTGTTCCGTATATAACGTGCCTCCATATCCTACTCTAATCTACTACTCGGTTTAACTGTTATGTGATTTCGTCGTATGCTGCCTGCCACAGACAGTAAAGATGTCATAGAAAATGTCATAATTATATTTTTATTTTCAGCTTCACGCTGTATCCCGCACACAGCAGGGTAGGCAGAGGGAACCTAGTGTTAAGACCCCACTTTCCGCCAATTTCTGGAGGCATTGCATGTTGAGTGGCGGAACTTAACGCCGCGCTTTCCCCTCGATACTAGACCGAAGAAATGAAAATATAAATGTAAATAAATATTTCATCTCCTCGAATGGAGATCGAACCCACGACCAGTCGATTTACAGGCACACTTTGTGCCCCTGCGCCACGACTGGCCTCAATATTATAATATATAAGTTAAAGTTAATGTTCATTATTATTTAAAATGAACCGGTTGAAACTGCAATAAATCGCAACTTATAATAAAAATGGTTACACTACTTAGTTATAATAAATTTTATATAGATATTACAGCCACAATATTTCAAAAACCACTGAAATTAGATATATATTAAAAAAGCGGAGCAAACTTTTTTTTCGTAACTGTAATTGCTCGTTAATTTGGGTGAAGTCGAGGAGAATTTAATTTAGTTAAGGTTATAGCGTCCATATTTTCGGGTTTTCATATGAAATTATTATAACGTAATGAGGTCTCTAACTTTGTTACCTCCGGTTTTCTAATTTTAATAAAGATTATTTCATTTTGAGGCCAGTCATGGCGCAGGGGCACAAAGTGTGACTGTAAAATCTATTGGTTGTTGGTTCGATCCCCACTAGGAGAATATTTATTTACATTGATATTTTCATTTCGCGGGGGGTTGAGTTCCGCCACTCAACACGCAATGCCTCCAGAACTTAGCGGAAAGTGGAGAACGGAGTGTTTTAACACTAAGTTCACTCTGCCTACCCTGCTGTTTGCGGAAAACAGCGTGAAGCTGATTTGATATGATTTTTAATATTTCATTTCACAATATTGTGTGATGGTAAAATGTGGGTGGCAGTTAAGAGCATGTTTGATCTCTGAGTCATTACCATTGCATAGGTATATATATTTCACAACCAAGCGGAATTGCAAAAATATTTAATTTTTCCTTATAATATTTTTTCTCAACTCATGGATTGTACAAAGCGAATAGTATGTGGATAGCGCTTTTGTTACTATAGGGAGGAATACTTCGAACGCCTTGCTGCTCTCGTTACTTACAATAGATTTTGTTTTTTTTATGACGTTTCTGCATAAAGTTCAATTCAATTTTTAATTTATAGCGTTCAGTGCGTGCCAGTTAAGCACTTATCACGTCGCTAATGTCACGTTATAAGATTGTACGGTGAAAAAGAGATAATGTTACACAATAGGAGAATGCATGTCAAAAAGAGATCCAATTAAAACACTATATGCATAAAGTTGTTGAAAGAAAAATGAATACGCTAGTTACGCCAAATAAAGAAGTAACTACTAATGATCGAACAATTATTATTAATTTAAGATCGATGATGCATGTACGATGGTCAGATTGTGACTCAACTTACAACGAAGGCCACGCACCGGACGCAGCCATCGTCAGCTGATAAACGTATCAACTAGCGTACGAGCGGCGGTTACGGAATCGAGGGCCTGTACTCTTTAAAATTAACTAATTTAGAAATTTAATTTCTTTCTCAATGAATTAATATCATCTTGTTATTATATTATTTTACTTTTA